>JAODKM010000044.1:19580405-19594401 GCA_026780845.1 Petrocephalus sullivani | reverse complement strand
GTTGGATAGTCATGGATGCCTCGGAGGAAGAAGGAGAATATGCCAAGATGAGAAGTGGGCATGAGGGGTTGGATAGTTATGGATGCCTCGGAGGAAGAAGGAGAATATGCCAAGATGAGAAGTGGGCATGAGGGGCTGGATAATTATGGATGCCTCGGAGGAAGTGCTTCTGGGTGAATGGCCTCCACAATGCATCGTAACGTCAAACATTGATTGCATCCACCACTAACAGCATCTCCCCTGAGAGCAGCATGAATGTACGGTGATCAATTTACATTTAACTCCCAGCAACCTACACGCATCTTCCCAGTCACCCATTTTAAATGAGCTTGATTCCCATCACTAACGTGGAGCAAATTAATTCTATAATTAGTTCTGTGTCGAAAGCAAGTCCTGGGTGTAGATCCCCAAAGGCCTGTGCCAATGGCGGGGTCTGCCTGCCAACTCCATCTGATAACTAGGACCTAGTCAGCCCATGTGAAAGATTAAATGAAAACACTTTACAATGACGAATAATGAGGCCTAACTGTCAAATACATTCCTTAGTTAAAATTTAATTAAGCTGCAATATACATTTGACAGATCCTATGAATAAATATATTGTAAAGTAATGAAAATGCATGCATAGTGGCGATAATGAATATCTTCCAAGTCAATCTCAAAGTGTCATTTTTAATGCTGTAACATCTTACCAAATTAATATTATATCAGAGTACAAACCAAGCTTTTATCCACAATTTTGAAAAAGTGTCCCAGAGCTGGTGTTCTGGCTTTGAGGTCATCCAGTTTCCGTGCTGTCTCAGTCTTTTTGCTTGCCTTATTATCGGGGAAATGTGTGCGGCTCGCTTTGAAAGACAGGTGTGTGTAATGTCGGGCTGGAAGGTATCTGGAGACTTCCATGATGAAGATGGCAGGTTGTACACCCAATAAAAGCTGCCCGCTCCGCTCTGTGACATGTGTTCATAAAACACTCCAGGGCAGTAAAGCGCAGCTAACCCTAACCTACCTCTTGACTCTCCCATAATTACATGGTCATAATGTGATTTTCTAATTGTTTTTCATTTGTGTTTGGGGGTTGTACGATAGGAATGGGAGCGTGAAAATCCAACCAAGTCAAGCACTGAAAAAAAAAGTCAGCTGTACACCAAGGAGCTGAGCTGAGCACAATGAGAGGCTCTTATCATGGTAAGATGTACAGTTACTGAGCCCATTTCTATGACTGAAAACATATTTTGCCGCAAGCCAATTTTACCTATTATATCGAGAACATTTTTTCACAGGTATTTCGTGGTGGCACAGGCAAGTGGGTTCTGTATAATCAGGCATCACACGTTCTCCTTTGATGTGTGAGCTACCTCAGTTTTTCACACTTTCCTCTATAATTTATGATCGAAATGCTTACAAAATCCAAAGCGGATGAACCACTGAAATATCTCACAAGCACAATGCATGGTGAAAGTGTGTCCTTGTGCAAAAAAAGAACCCTTTCAATACAGACAGGTCATAGTAAAAGACCAGATAAAAGCAGCATGAAGTGGCCAATCGTATCGCCGTACTGCACGCGCTTTGCTCCAATTGGATGATAATAGCCGGCCTGTCGACACTGGGGGAAATCATGTGTAGTGCCTTGTTGTCTCGAGCATCGTTACAGCAGGTAGCTCTGTACGCGACGTTCTCATACGCTGTCATTGGTATCATCGAAAGATAATATCATGCTACAGCTAAAACAATGCGACTTGTTTTGTGGGGACCTTCAGCATAAATCCGAACAAAACTAAATGTCTTCCCTGACATTAAGGATATATTTGAATATACTGGCATTATGTACAAAACAACCAAAGATTTTTATCCTGTGAAATCAACCCTGCTTCATATATTAAGAATAAAAGAAACATATCTCATGCCGTGAGATAGTCTTGCTCAAAATAAATTGCAAAAGAAATCGATTCCATATCAATACATCCGATGAAAAAAACAACAAACCTAACATACCACAGGATTTAAAATCCAAGGATCAAATAACTTTCTTATCCTTTATAGAGCTGTTAGACGTGTTAGAGCTGTAGAGGTATGTAAATCCAGCAGGAAATGTCATAGCCATTTAATAAATGGAAATATAATAGTTCTAACAAGGAGAATACTGCACCTGTTTCATTTCAAAGGAAAGGAGACTGGACCTAAACATAAATACTGGAACACAGTGCCTTGAAACACCCATCCAGCCATCTATCCATACCCACTTGTCCAATTCAGGGTCATAGGGGTCCAGAGCTTATCCTTGTGGCTATGGACACAAGGCAGAGAACAAACCCAGGATGGGGTGCCAACGCATGACACACACACACACATACAGAATTTGGTGACTCCAATTAACCTCAGCATGTGTTTGGACTGTGGGGATAATCCAGGATAACATGGGGAGAACATGCAAAGTCCTCACATGGAGAGCCAGATAAGGGTGCTAACTGGTGCACAACTATTCCATCACGCTTTTAAGTACCTCGACAACTGAATTATAGCCACACACATTTGTGATGCATCACTCATCTGACACGGAACCAGTGTGGGCATTTCCTGCCCTGTCTTTGACAAAAGCGCCATCAAACTTAAAAGCATAATTTTTTGATTGACTAACCTTCCTATCAATCGTGTTTTTTAAGTTGATGTAATTTAATTACAAATATGGAACTGCCATACATTGTTTTTACACAATTGGGAATTACTCCAAAAAACCCCCAAAGACACAGCATGACCAGCAAAATGCACCAGAATACATTTCAATGCTAAGTATCAGCAAAACACCAAACCTGTCAGCTAGGTGTCGAAACCAAGGTTTTCTAGTACAAACACCCTTCAGGCCATTCTTCTGCGTACAGATACTGTTTAAAGATATAACGCTCCACTTTTGAGCAGCGTTTGTCTAAGATGAGTCACAGAGAGCTGTTTCACTCGCTTTTGAGTGACATGGACTTGAATCACGGCTTCTATAGTAAGCATTTCTTACCAAGAAACAGCAACTGACCCATGTCTGCCTCCCTGTGGGATTTACTCCGACGGGGAGACGCTGCTCTCCACCTAGACTACAACGGAACTCCTTATTTGTGTGTCATGTAAATCTGCTTTTTTTTATGTGTGGCAGCACGGTAAGAACAGGCAGGCAATGTGTCACTGGATTGTGGGACACTAAATGACAAGCACTCACAAGGGGAAGGTCACGGAGGTGATATGCCGATAGGATCTCGCCGGTGCTGCTAGTGCGAAGATCCGGGGCACGAAAAGGACACAGGTGGGGAACATCTCAGGAGATGCTTCAGGACAACCCCTGAGGGTGATCGCGAAGCTACCTGAGAGAGGGGTCTTGGGGGTTACATGCCATATAAAAGCCGGAAGGAAGAAGCATTGCCGATTGCGTTAGATGTCATTCACATCAATGAATGAACCTGCATTCTGGCCACTAAGCTTCATTCTCTCCTGTATATGTGGCGTCTCAAAGTGCACCTGCACTCCCACTAGTACAAATGGTAAATAAAGTGTTTTCATTTCATTTAAAAGAGCCACCTCTACTGTTTGAGTTCATGACGGTGAAACATTCTAGTTCAGACATATTACCTGGAATGATCTGCTAATTTAAAACATCCACATGAACATAGGGGCTCCATGTGTGTGGTGGTAATTGTGGAGGACGAGCGGTGGACAGAATCTCTAGTGATGTGCAGGGAACAGCTGATGGCATTTACACCACCCGCCCAAGGCGTCCTGGTGGGATTGCGCGCCCATTTCTTTACCACCGCACAGCTTGCGGGCCGGCGCCGATGTCACGCGTCGACTCACCCGGCTCGTTTCGGCAGATTTTATCATTTTGCATGAACTGCCAAAATTTCTCACCATCGACGCTAGCCGTTCACCACGATTTGTGAGGAACAAGAAAGTTTTCTGCCCTTACTGAAATTATACCAGCTACTGAACCCAGAAACAGAATAACCCAAAACATTCCATTCGACTATTTTAGCCAAGCAGGACCCACAATGGGGATTAATGGGGCTCCGTGTCCTGGGATATTTTAAATAACACAGCAAAGCTGTTAAAATGGCAGTGCAGTCATTCAGTGCTCACCCCTATGGAATAGAGTCAGATACAGTCTGACTGTAAATATGAGCATAAAGACACCATCATTGTCGATGTTACATGATAATCACCGTGATTTTCCATTCTATTATACAGTTTTTAGCGCATTTCTTTAGGTGAACATTGTAATAATCATGTTTATGATTGTGAATGAATGTTCTAATGAAAACAGTCAAGACTTTTTGGGGACTCAAAACAGGTGCTGAATCAGTTTTGCACCGCTGTAATAGCAGAACTTCACCCTGCACAAACAGTAGTGATGTGCGCCAAAGTCACTAGGGATTAATTAGGGACGTTCGCGGAAACACGTACAGCTCCGAGTTGCGCTTAAGTGCCGTTTAGACGCAACATTTTAACATACTGATGTTTATTCTCGCTTTCGCCATTCACTCGATTGCTGTCACTGCGCGCTGCACGCTATCTGACCACCAGAACACCATGTATACGCTGGGCAAGCCAGCAAATGAAGCGTGGGTCCGGCCGCTCGGCTGCAGTGTCGGGTTCCGGCGGCCGCAGCGCGCCTCTCGCCTTCAGCCGGCCGCTTCCGATCCGCAGCTCTCGGATCGCTGCCACACGCCCGTCCCGATCGCCGGCAGCCCGCATCGCACCTACCGACGGCGAGGGCAGAAACGATAAGCGTACCTTCCGCACCGACGCAGCACGACCCTCCGCTCCGGTTTCCCAGCCACTCGCCGTCGTCTTTCCGCAAAGGCTTTTATCGTCGGTCTGCGGCGGATCCGCGACGCCGCTGCTCACTGCTTACTGCTGCAAGCTGCTGCCGCTGCTGCTGATGCTGATGCTGTTGCCATGGTTATTCATTCATCCCATGTACGTCCAGTACGGCGAAACACTACTGATGCTCGAAATGTTAAGATGACGGACTGTTCCTCTAGTCTGCAGCCGCCTTTGTCTCCTTTGTCTAGGTGTCCTATCGACTCTCCTATTATTATTATTATTATTATTATTATTATTTATTGCCGAGTTACGACATAACCTCGATCTTTTCGGGCTGTTTTGTTTGTGGCTTTTGTGCGGCGTGCTGCATACTATTTACGGACTGACGTCACAGCACCCGCAAATAAAACCACACCGCGTCCTAAAATCGCAATAAGCCGTCTCGGAGCTAGGTAGTAGTCCGCTAGTAATGTTTTTAGTATTTTTTATTTATTTATTTTCAATGTGTGGGGCTTTTATTCATATTAAAATGATCCAGTCCAAGTCATATAAAAAACAATCCCTATCAATCCGTTTACTGTTATTATATTCAGATTTTCATTGCTGAACAAGTTCCGTCTATGTTAAGAGGTATTGACCAGTAATTGACCTTCCTGAGTTCTCTTCCAAGAACGCCGGGGTATTTCAGCTGAATGGGCAAAGGCATTAGTAGCCTAAATCTTACAGAGGCACTCTTTTCTCGTTTAGTTCATCATTGTTGTCTGTTATCCTGAACACATATAATTAATTTTGTGCAAATATATGAGACTTTTTCTCGGGACTAGGGTAGGTAATTATCATCCATCCACTCCCAAAAAACACAGTGTCAGGTCTGGCTCTCCCAGCACTTTCATCTGAAATATTTTATACTGTAGGTGTTTATGGGGGAAAATGAGATGCATGGTTCATTTAAATATAACAGGGATTCGTTCCATCTGCTACAGAACAATCTTACCTACAGGGTAAAAGCACAGTAACATTTGTTAGTGTCCCAAACTGACAGTTTATGTTGCATGATACAAATGAAATGCAAAGATTGGAAGGATGATGTTTATAAGCAGTTCCCAATAGTCAGAAAACATTTGGTCAGAAAAATAAAAGTGCTTAGGTATTAATTTTATTTCTATAATAAGATGCACTCCCATATGTGCTTTTAAAATATATTTTACTTAAATATGATTTCAGAAGGATTATTTACCAGTAACAAAAATAACTTCTAGTTTGAAGATCTTTTGTGTTAATCACATATAAATCATTGTTATAGTGTATCTATACAGGAATAAGCCTAGAATCCACATTTGCAATTCAAATTATCCTTAATGATGCTGAATTTATTCTAAAAAAGGTTTCCTTCAGACACAAAGAAAGGTGAAAATTGGAATTAACACATTACTGATCATGCAGACAGACTGTTGTAAGCAATGGTATTTTTTTTTCTTGTTTAGCAAAGAAAAATATGCAGCCACCAAGACATGGGTTATTACTTTTCCTCACGTGGTCGTGATGATCACATCCGTAATCAAGGCTGCACAGCTGAATTAATCTAAGCTCTTCTGAGAGCAGAAGGTGCACATCTCACCATTTGGCCAGGTTTGCTTTCCTTCCAGATGTAAGGAGTATTAATAACCAAGGCAGTGCCTCAGGTGACTTAAGCATGAAATATTGACTTTCCCTTCTGATCAGAGGGCATAAGTACTCTATCATCCCATTAGTGCCTGACATCCTCAGCAAATACAGTGACAGCAAGCAAAGGCGTAAATAAGACGACAATCATTTTGTCTTTCGAAAATATATATAGTCATTCATCACACACAGCATATATGGACTTTTACTATATATATATATATATATATATATATGTGTGTGTGTGTGTGTGTGTGTGTGATTTATGCATTGATTGGTGGCAATATTTCGTTTGTATATTTCTTGTATACTTCTCGAGCTCTAATGTCAGTCCCTTCACCCATTCATCCTTCCCTTGCCTCCTCCGGGACAGGGCCACAGTGACCCTCTAGCCTATTTCAGAGTGCCACACAGGGGGACACCCTGGACAGGACTCCTGTCATCAGTTTATTTGTACATTTTCCAAACCAAAAAAATATATATATGTGACAGGGATTCAACATCAGCTCACTAATACAGACAGCATTTTTTCATCTACGTAACATTGCTCGTTTGCACTCTTCCCTCAGTGTGAAAGATACTGAAACACTAATTCATGGTTTCATCACTACTCGTCTGGACTACTGTAACACATTATTTTATGGTCTCCCTACCAAATATATAAATAGATTACAATATATTCAAAACTCTGCTGCCTGTCTACTTACACACACAAAAAATCTGCTCACATTACTCCTGTCCTCCGTGATCTACATTGGTTGCCAGTCTCTTCAAGAATCAAATATAAAATTATCCTCATCACCTTCAAAGCCCTTCATGGTTTAGCCCCTCACTATCTGTCTGAGTTACTCTTTCCGTATACTCCTGCCCATACGTTAAGACTTACTCACTGTACCCAAAAACAGGTTATCAACTATGGGTGGCTGAGCATTTATTATAACAGCTCCTAAACTTTGGAATGCTCTTCCTCATAGTCTCTGTAAGGAAAAATCTGTTATCCATTTTAAACTCCTGTTAAAAACACATCTATTCTATGAATATTATTCATCTTGTTTGTAACTTGCTTGCCTTGTTAAATGTGTTTTTTGTGAAGTGTCCTTGAGTGTTTGAAAGGCGCTATATAAATAAAACGTATTATTATAATTATTATTCATTAATAATCCTTCTAAATAAAAAATGTTGGCAAAAGTGATTTGGTAGTAAGTTTATTTATCCGTCCAGCTACTGTTACACAGGTTCATTACAGAACTGTAGCAAGAATGTCAGTGGTGAGTAATACTGGATGATTTCTTATGCGAAAATATTCTAGTCAGTAGTCATGGGTGGTTAGATTCATCCTGCCTCAGACTGCGTGGTGCTGTGGCAGTGGCTGGCCACAGCAAGCCTGTCCCTCAAATATGCAACAGCTAAGAAAGATGTTCAGAAACACTGCATTCTCCTTTGCTGCCTTTAATGAAGATAGGTATGTATTCACAAGTCTATGATGGACATGTGGAATGTTTGGGTACGCATAATAATGTAATAAAAAACTGATCTTGTGTGTATTGACTATCTTCAAGTTCAATTGGATGGAAAGAAAACCTAAAATAGCAGTGACTTAAATGCAGCTTTGAGAACCATCTCCTAATGTAACATCATAAAAATCCAAATGCCTTATTAAGGTAATTTTAGAAAGAATGATATTTCTTATATATAGTAGTTACCATTTTCCTTGTAGTTGATGGGGGATCCCCATGGATTTTAGATGTGTGTTCCAAAACTAAACACATCTATGTCTGTAATTAACTGATTCTTTTTCATGTGTAATATAAAACCTAAAAAAAAAAAAAGATCTAGACATATTGCATCTTGGACATAAATCTAATTACACCTGAAGGCAGTGCTTTTCAAATGTAAAAGGTTAGCCTCTAAGGCAAGTAGCTGTTCTTACATGTGTTATACAAATGGAGGCCTTTGAAGATACATATGGGTTCCCCTTTTTGCTTGAAGGAAGTCCACACCTGTTTCCTCTTCCTTCTCTCCCGAAATGTGCAATTAAATTCACAAATCACATTGCTGACACGTCAAATAAACACACTTCATAACCAAGGCCTTCGCAGTCCGTCCAGGCCTTGTACTTAAGTATTTCTTGAAACCACATACACAGCTTTTGTTCCGTGTTTAGGGTCTGTGTACTCTGCAATGAGAGCCCACAAAGACCCCTCTGCTTGTCTCTATTGTACCTAACCACCGAGGACACCTCCATTATAAAGCAAATTTTTAGTATAATTACATACAGGCAAGACATATTATTAGGAGTTACGGTGCAAAAGAAAAACAGAGCACAGAGGGAGCCCAGGGGCCTCTGCCTCTTTTAAGTATCGGTAATAAAACGTTTGCCACCACCTCTTGGGAAACTCTTGGCCAATGAGAATTGAATGAACAAGCAAGGTTGCTGCTGAGAGAAGAAGAATCAAAGTTTGTGGCTCTGAGTTGTAGCAGCTACCCTGCAGGTTCTTTGGTGGAGGGCAGGGAGCATGCCATAGCATCGGGGAGCCTGCCTTCTCCACGTCCCTTCTTCTCCAGCGCTCTCTCGGCTAATAAACCAGCAATTCCTCCATCCTCAGGGGCTCGACCATGACACAGAGCCACGTGGCCCTGCCAAGGTGAGTGCCTCTATCCGTGGGGTAAAGATTGAGTTGACTTTATGTACATCTGTCCCTGTAACATCTGACAGTGCTTGGTGACTAAACCTCATGCTTGTTTAATGAACGTCCCATATATGTTGGCTATTCTGATACTCATGAAAATGCAGGTTATAATGTCATATGTTGTTACAAATGGCTATGTCAATATCTAGGACTCCTGGGTCCTCTCTCATATTTTGGCTTTTATACATGCATTGCATCATGGGGAATCCTCCATATTTTCCCAATTTCATCTGTCCTCTGTGGGCAACAAAGGTAAGAGTCGTAACTATGTATCCTGAGGTCTAAACATAGATATCAGGGCAGACATCATCAGTGCTGTTGCGTATAAACGGTACCTTAATACTACTTAAGATCAAATGCAATACAAAATAGCTATGGCAGAATAGACAGTTGATTACGAAATGAATGCACTCGTCTAGTCTTTAGTGTTTTAGCTTTCATGTCATTTTTACCTCTGCATGGATTACACAATACAGCTGAAAGCCAGCGTTTCAATGACATTAAGCCATAATCTCCCCCAAAGCTCAACCCGTATAAATCTTCCTTTCGTGGCTTTCAAAAAAGAAGGCAAAAAAAGCTGTGATGTTTGATTTTCTGCTCTCCAGGCGTTCCAGGAGATAGTCTATTTAATTTAATTCGTAAAAGAGTTATGGTCAGTAGGCTTCCTCTCTCCTAAAATAGCCGGTCGCAGGACACGCTTGGGTACATGTGCAACGGAGAAAAATGTACTGTGGGAAATCGTCGGAGAAAGCAGTTCCTCCTGAAAGTATAAACTTTCCGTTTTTGCGCGCAGGCAAGGTGTTTTGTACACAGGGGACCTGCCATTGCAAGGACAATTTATGGCCTTTGGTAGTAGAGTATTAATAGTTTTTATTTCCCATTCTGGTAAAGTATTCAAGAGAGGGATCCTGCCTTTGTAATTAAGATATATGTTTATGTAGATGTGATGCCAAAAGGCTTGGCTCAGTCAGTCAGACAGAACATGGAGGGGACACTGCCGTCTGCATGGCAGAAGTCACCACAAAGCCACTTTGCTAAATGTGCGGTTCATGCTAGTTACGGTTTACAATGAGCGTCAGCAAAAAATGCACTTTAGCCTTATTATGGAGCTGTACGAAAAAGGGGAATGTTTGTAACCATGTTTTTACTGTTAAATTCTGCATCTGGTTTGGTTTGGTACTTCTCTGCTTCAGCATAATAAGATGATTTGCATTTTCTGATGAAAAATAACCCAGAATGTAGATATGTGCAGGTTTGTGAGGGTTTCTTCATTATAGGGGCTAATCACTTCCAAATAATAAAAGTTCTTCTTGCTCATTGAGGTCTTATAATGAAATTACAATATATTCCTGAGCTTTTATGTTTATTAGAGAGCTTAGCCATTTTATTCGTCAAGGTAAAATGGGGATTGCCTGTGTTCTGCAGTATTCTTTCATGTGATTGCTTCAAAACAAAATGCCTTGAACAAAGACATTGCAGTTGAGTGATAAACTACACCTCTCTCTCTCTTTCTCTCCCTCTCTCTATCTCTCACCCTTGCTCTCTCATTGTTCCTCTTTCCCTCCTTTCTTGAAAGCTTAGAGACTCTGCATATGATAAATGACATTGGCATGCCTTTCCCATATGCTCTCCTGTGTTGGCATATATATGCTTTTTCATATCTGGAGTGTACTGACGAACAAGTGCAGATTAAATTATCCCAAGCTTTTAAATGTAAAGAAATGCACTTAACCTCTGGAAGGGCATTCCGCTCGAGTATCTGCTATTTTTTCCTGCGATTACCATATTTCCAGCCTCTCTAACATACGCATGCATACCTCGCAATATATTTAATGTTTCATATATATATACAAACACAAACTCATATATATCCGCACACATAAAAATATTAACAAATACTGTCCCCTTGAAATTGATTACTTTATGATAAGCAAATAGTTGCACACCATGTGTACTTTACCATAGAAATGCTATATTAAATTGCACTGACATGTTGCCAAACACCAGTGGATTTCCAGCAGATATTAGTGTGCTTGGAAGCTGCAGAGTAAGAATCCCTAGTGGTCTCTTGGCATTCAGTTTTTAGCAATTTTATTCTAAGTACAGTATGTGCCATTTGCCCTGGAAGCAAAGCTAAGAAATTTACATTTGAGTAAACACAGCTAGAATTTTTAACGAATAAGACAATGCCCCCAAGACCAGATCCCCAGCACACATGATTTTTTAATGCTCGTCACATTATTGTGGTACCAGTCTTGTTAGTTTATGCTGATAACGCCAGCACTGTCACCACTTAATTACAGAGCAGTCTACCATTACACTGATTACCAATCTCGCACATAAAAGTCAGCATAAAGACGCAGGTATCGCAAAACGTTGCTGTATTGAGGTCATGCTTTACAGTGTTGAGTGCTGAATGCGGGGTAGCCCAGCTTCTCTGGGATAAGAGGACGGGGTAGGATAAGGTGTCTGTGCTCTTAGCTTTGAACAATGAGACTAGACACGTTCCGTCTGGTATGGTAATGCACTTCAAAAGATTAACCTCAAGGTTCTCCTCACAATTTTTAACATCTAAATATAGCCTAAAGCTTTGGGACTTTTTTCTATCACTGAAGAAGCAAGCAGTTGCAAACACGAACCCCCAGCCACTCTGCTGTAGCCGTTTCTGTTACAGTGTTCGATTGCGCTTGATTCATCAAAACAACAATGCTGCTGCTGCCAGAAATATGCACATAATCTGTTCACTAGATTCTCTTTTATATACTCCCAAGAATAAACCTGTAGGAAATACTACAACCACGAACAGATTGGTGAACTTGAATTTAAGATGAATTTAATTCTCCATTACATTAACCTTTGATGTCGGAAGTCAGAGCTGGGAATGGCGTCACACCAAAGCTAACCACGCTCCAGTACGGCACGTAGCAAAGCCATTTAGCAATACCAGGAACCTGTTTCAAATGGCAAGATTTATGGCTCAGATGGATAAATTGTCGGATTTAATTTATGCCAGTTTAAATGGTCTTTATCATTTTTCACATACTGTATATTTAGCGAAGACGTTACATCCGACCGGTTATCCCACTAAGCGAGACATCCTGCTTTCTGAACCAGGACCCAGTTCTAGCCCGGTTAATTGTTAGCCATTGTTCGCTATATCACTTGATAACGACACATTATGTGGTGTTCTGTGCATAAAAACACCGTAACAACGCAACCACATATAGTGCTTGAACAGCACTGCATGTATGACTGATTGAATGAGCCACAAATTAGACGTAAGTGCTAATAAGCAGTATAAAACTACAGCTTTAGCTTTTATTGATAAAGGGCACAACAATCTTGAATTCTGAGTTCTGGGTTACGCAGATTCCTCCAACTGTCCTAGGAATTCTGACTTCAGGGGGTGCTTTAGTTGATCTTGGAATTTTACAGGTTCTAATAGAACTCACCATAATTGTTAATAAGCAAATGGAGAAATGTGTTTTCACACACGTGACATCTCACACATCTGCAGGCAGAGTCCACGGCTGCCGATTCTCCTGGCCTGCTGGTCAGTCCTCTCCATGCTTTCTACTTCTGTGTTGGGTCGTAAGTATCTCTTAATTTCTATTTTTCCACTAACTTACAAAACTAGTTAAACTTCTTGGGAAATTAATATCTTAAACAAAAACATACCCATGTTCTGTCATCTTGAGTTGAAGGTGCAGCAGCCTTTAGTAACTACGGAAGTAATGTTCAGCGACATATAGCATTTCTGACATCATGTGTGATTACCTTTAATTTAGGTGGAGCAAATATACCCATGCAGTTCAAATTTCTGATGATTTGTTTAAATTAGGAAAGAATATGGGCCCGGTTTCCCAAAACCTTCTTATCACTAAGTAGTTCTTAAGCTGTACCTTAACCTCTCTCTTAACGTTATGGAACGATTCCCGAAGCGTTCGTACACAAAGTATATCTTAGGTAAGTCACACATTCGTAAGGTTGGTCTTAAGAGTCTTCTTAGCGCGCTAACATTGTGCGTTATCGGGAAACCGGGCCATGGTCTTTATGAAATCCTAGCATCCACTAAGACCCTGCTCCCTGCATAGCACGGCTAACATGCAAGAGTATTTACACAAACCACAGCCTCTAAACCACAAAATGGTGTTGCTGACTCATGTAATTAAGCTTTTATTGCTTTCTTGAATGTTGCTATTAACATTCCTCAAGCTACTGGGCCCCTGCATAATAAGGCTTTCCTCCATTACTAATCATTATTAATCCACATTTTAGAGCGGTAGGATTGGTCTTTATGTCCTACTGTTCAGTACAATATTTCTGTACAATAGATTTTGATGGCATTGCTTTCCTGCGAAGACAGTCTAGATTACCTTCCTTAGTAGCATTAGCACTTATGACGCATATTAGAACTGGGCTGAAACGTAGCCCAGTGTGGGAAGCTCTCATTCGACATGAGGCATGTTCTAGTTGTACTGCGAACAAGAAAACAGAGATTCTTACTGAGAGAGACAGAAGGACAGCACACACATAAGATGCTTCTCGTCTGGCGTAGGAGAGCTTTTGATGGTTGTCTTACCCCTGGGCGAGGTTGTGCTCGCAGGTGTAAGCGGCTGGCACCAGGAGATGGAAATGCCCATTTGGTTCCCTTACAGAACCCCCTGACCTCAGGTTCGAGGGCGGATCTGTAGTTTGGTCATGGCCTCATCCATCGGCCCAGAGCACCACCCCTCCTCCACCTCCTTGCCTGTGGTACTCTGGCAGGGTGTGTTGTAGCCCCAAAAGCACACCCCCCTCCCCCCGCCTGCTCCATTCTTCTGAGCCAATCCATAACCCCAAGA
>JAODKM010000044.1:19537739-19561351 GCA_026780845.1 Petrocephalus sullivani | reverse complement strand
CAGAGGCACGGGCGAGAGGAAGATTCGGGACAGACAGGAAGGGTGACATGGAAGACAGAGGCACGGGCGAGAGGAAGATTCGGGACAGACAGGAAGGGTGACATGGAAGACAGAGGCACGGGCGAGAGGAAGATTCGGGACAGACAGGAAGGGTGACATCATACAGCATAATGGCTGCTTGTATATTATGCAGTACATTTTGGAGGAGCTTGCAGGGTTACCAGGGAGAATCATGTCGAGCTCAGTGAGCAATAAACTATTAGTTGTGATTTTCCTGGATAGCCTGCAGTTCTGGAATAAAATATAAGACCAAAATATACGGAGAAGTTAATGATTATCCCTCCTAAATGTGTGTGCGGTGTTTGACTGACATAAATTTTAATGATCTAATTTTTTCTTGTTTGTTAATCAAGCATTTAATTGTTGTTTTCCATTTAGAAAATAAATAATTCTGCAAATGCATTTTTAAGATTAGGGGGGCGTGGAAATCTTTGGGAAGGGGTACAGTCAGGTGACAAGCAAATTTATTACTTTTCTGTCCCTTAAGGTTGCTGTACATTTTAAACGATGTCAAGACAAAACAGAATCGAAGCCGTCGGCCAGAAGAGTCTGTCACATATTTAAAACGACACTACCGGCTGGTTCATTCCACGCCACAACCCTAGAGAGTACGGAATGTTTGATGTAGCAAACGCACTAACAGAGGGCGAGTAAGCGATGGGGGCACATGTAGTAACGCAGATGATGGCTCTTCTACAGCGGAAGCCAACAAGTGACATGACGCTCACAGTTACAAGCTAATGAAACACTCATTTCTGGGCATAACATGGGTATGACATTTACTGCTGAAAGAAGTACATGAGTTTGCACAATTAAAATGAAGTGTGGTGCAAAGCATGCTGGTACTGTAACTGCATAATTAGTCCTGCTGACCAACCCCACGATGTAACATTTATGTCAGCCAATCGTGGACAGGGGGTGGGATCAGAACAAACAAAAATATTTGCCTTGGGAACCCTGCAGTGCGCCGACACGGCGATCACTGCGGTAATTATGCATCGTATAGGCAAAACAACGTAGATTCCGTCAGTTTCGTCTGAAGTATATGGCCAGCTTTACTACCAGTCACGTAAGATTGGCTTCCATTTTTTCCCGCCCCCTATCAGAATATGTCTGAAGCCTCATGTTTGTTATCAGGACTCAGTTCTTTTTAAGTTTTCAAGAGTGTTTTTCCTTTGTGCTGGCACCAAAAATCTCATTCATTACTCTCACCCATTTCCCATAAACCATGCTAGACTACCCAAATAATGTCCCCTTTCCTTCCTCCCATGCCTGCAGCATATGGTTCTGTTCAGAGGAAGTCTTACAACATTATTTAACACTGTGTCTAAAAGTGGCAAACTCACAATATTTGCATCGTAGTGCCATCATTGGAAAACGGTGCCAAACCCAGCACTCGACACTCAGACTCAATGCCGAGCTACAGATTACAGACGGGCCATTGTTAGAGAAAGTAATGGTAGTGGTAGTACGCGGCCTTGTCTAGCTCAGGCGGTTTGCCTTCAGTGGGAAGTCTTCACACGTTATGTTATAATAATACGACGCTTAAAGAAAGGTGATATACTGGTATATGCGAATGGCTCCTAAGGAAATTCAACAGTCCATATTATTTGGGCCTCAAATAATGCATGTACTTACTATGTGTCTTTTTTTTTGGCATAACACAGGTGATGCAGGAGCTAAAGGGGAAAGAGGAGAGAGCGTAGAAGGAGCCAGAGGGATCCCAGGCCTGCCAGGGCCCCCAGGTGACTTATACTTATATTCATCATTCATAGAAAAGCATCTATTCACACCATACAAACCATGTAGTGGATTCGGTACATTTTCTGCTTTTAAAGTAGCAACTCACTTATATCTAGCAAGCAAAATTTTATAAAGACATTAAGACTTATAACACTATGAGTGTAAGACTCTACGTTTGACCCTGATACTGGCTACTGAAACGACGCTTCACCACACTCCTTTCTCAGGTCAGCCTGGAGTTCCTGGCGTTGGGACGAATGGACGGGATGGAGCTCGTGGAGAGAGAGGGCCCCCAGGGGACCCAGGTAATCCGGGTCCTAGGGGGCTGACGGGGCCACCTGGAATATGTGACCCCTCAAACTGTTTCGGGAGGACGCCGATGCTGATGCCTGTGAGTGGAAAGAAATCCATGAACATGAAGGGCCCTTGAGGACCGACGACCATCAAACAGCATAGAAAAGGGGGGAAATAAGCCACTCCACTCGGATATTATCCGTGATGAACTTGAGGAGACGTCAGAGGTCTCCCTTTTTTTTAGAATCTCGAATGATGCCTCAGTCATTTGTACGACCAAAGCCCAAGCCACCCACAAAGCATAGCAAGAATGAGAGTAGGGGAAGCCCATTTCGCCGGCGGCGCCCCGGCACGGGAGTGAGGGAGTCCGCCAGCAGCATCAGTGCTTGATATGTTCGCTTTTACTTCAACACCTGTAAAAATTAGGCACAGAGGAAAAATACAGAGAATCCGACGCCGCGTTTCAAATATGCTGTTACACTTTTGTGTTTTGTATGACTTGTTTTCTTAAAACATGTTACATTAAAAGAAATCCAGGAATATCGCCATATTTCAGGAAGCGTATGGTTTGGCTAAAACATATTTACAATAATGTCAGAAAGTCATAGGAAGTGAAATGATTCTGAGCCACATTTCTGGATGTTGGTGAAAAACGGGCATCTCTGAAATCCGATGTTTATTGAAATGTACACATCACAAAAATTCTTCTCCCCTTTGTTGAAATAAAGTGTGATAAGCTGTTGCGAAAGATGTGACAAGTATGAAAATCATTTCAGTGTCTCTGGGAGCTATTTAAATTAGGGCAAACAGATAATTCATGCCAGGGACAGGGTTAGCAAACTACCATTTCAATCCAAAGCACCTGGATTTTACTTAAGCACCAAGTTCTTGCAGTGCTCTGATTGGTCAGTCTCCTATAGTCAAGCATGTGTCACTAATGTTAATGTGAAAAGGATGAATAAGCTGGGTATGTTTTTAAATCAAGGAAACAAACCAATCAAAGCACAAGAAGAATTAAACTATTTAGCCAATCACAGGAGCCTTTCAGCCTTTAAAGTAGTTCAAAGTGTTCTTCCTGGCATAGATTATTTGGTCACCCTCTTTAAGTGGTTCACGATAGGATTCACACAAACATTTCATGCAATTATATTGTCTTATCCTCCGCAGAGAATCATCTATCTATCCATCATTCAGCTGTTTATCCTATACAGTGGTCCCTCGTTCTAAAAATAACCCACAATAAGCAAAATCCGTAGCCAGCTTTATTTTTACAACTATTAGAGATGTTTTAAGGCTGTAAAACCCCTCACTACACACTTTATACACTTTTCTTAGCATCTTCCTCTGCCTTTTGGGTGCTACCGCAGGTGCCTTTGAGGGTGCAAAACGTTTCGTCGACACTTGGGTTTGTTGGGGACGCGGAACACAATGTGCTAATTGATGCAGAACACAATCCACTGTAAAAAAAATTGCACAAAAAAAATCCGCGAAACTGCGAGGCCACGAAAGGTGAACCGCATTATAGCGAGGGACCACTGAACAGGGTTGTTAGGGTGTTAGGGAGTTAGGGAGTTAGGGAGTTAGGGTGTTAGGGAGTTAGGGTGTTAGGGAGTTAGGCTCGGGGCCTTTCCCAGGAAGTACAATGCACAAAGCAGGGTACCTGGAAGGAATGCTCGTTGGTGCAAAGGCATGTTGCATAATTGCTTATCCTATGAAATATATTTAATGCCAACTTATTTGAGATATTCATGCATAGACCAGTGATGAATGAATTCAGCTGTCTGCTGTGTAGGACAAACCTGAACCTCAGCTTATTGGCTAGCAGGGATGCCCGGCACCTTGTGACACATCTAAGTGACACATGAGCCATACGGGTAGCTGCTGGAACCAGCAGTCAGCCAGGAGGATATATTCTGGCAGAGGGTGACCCTACAGGAATCATATTATTTTAAAGGTCTCAACCCGATCCTTGGGGACCCCCGAGACGGTCCACGTTTTTGCTTCCTCCCAGCTCCCTGCCAGGCAGTCTACAGATTTACCCTACTGGGAGCTGGGAAGGAGCAAAAACATGGACTGTCTAGGGATCCCTGAGGATCAGGTTAAGAAATACCGCTCTAGGAAGAGTTTGCTTCCTAATGATGAATTGGCTACAGACAGGGGCACTGTAAATGGTACAGGGGATATGGACAGGGACCCTAGAACATGCTGGAAGGGATTATATTTTATATTCGGGGAGCCTATGGTGGGCTTTTGTCTCTAGCCAGGCCCCTGGCTATAGGTCCAGGAAGATGGATGGGAGTACCCATTAGCCACATTTTAGCCTATTACAGTATCTAATGCGGGTTATTTCTGGCAAGAGCAACACAAGAGGCTAGCTGAAATGGGGGAGACCAGACAAAAAACAAAGGTTACACAGTCTTCAATAAATGTTTGTTGTCAAAAAAAATGTATTCCCAGAATTGGATTTGGTTTAGCAAATATATAAGAACGATCATCTCAAATAAGAAGTTATAGTTGGCCTTCCATGGCATTACCCTTTTAGAAAAGGGAGGGGGTGTTATTGGGTGGGAACTGTCTGTAATTGCAGCTTTTCCGAGAACCATATTGGTACATGCATGCTTGTAAAGGTCCTCCGGTGTTGCTCAGTGACCACAGGCAGCGTAACCACGCCGACCCCTGCTCACATCCCATCCATTTAATGAGCAAACATAGCATTTATTGTCCGCTGGCAGACTGACCGCTTAAATTCCCGCCAGGATGCACTTCTGTTTAAATATTAAGCTGCGAACAAACAAGTATGTGGTCACTAAATACACTAACAGCAAATTAAAAGCTAAAACTTTCACACCAAATTTGCACGTACGGGTGAGGATGAGAGTGCCAGCCAGCCACAGGTGTGATACCCGAACTGGGAACAGAAAACACCAAGATACATGCAGAGTGACTAAATGTACAAGAAAAATGTATCACCCTATATTACATCTTATTCAGCAGATACCACTATATTTATTTTTTAATAGAAAAAATATAGCTTATAAACATTAGCAGACTGGCTAGTTTTATAACGGTGTTTACAATCAGAAGATGCAAAGTAAGACTGGTATTCGTGTAGAAATAAACATGCCAGAAAATGCTAGAAAATTTCACAGTTGATATTTTACAAGTATTTATTATAAAGTCACCAGGTAAACAGCATTAGTATTCATTCCTGTTATGCTGAAAATAGCAATATTCACAAAAATTAAAGGCATATTCTATAAAATGGATTTATTGTGAAAAATATGCCTTTTCAGTACTTATTACAGAATTCAGAGACAGCACCATCATATATTTTTTGCTTCTTAGAATAATTTAATCGAAAACCTATAATCACAACAGCAAGAGGAAGCTATAAGTAAAAACATATAGGGTGTAAGAATAACGTGAGAAGCCAAACAGGACGTAACGGCACCATTCAAGCTAAAATCAGAACCTATAAAACAAAATGTGTTTTACATTTTAGATTAAGGCTTAGCTGAAAATACCTAATTGCAAGTGGTAAATTATGAACGGTTTAAAGGTTTCAAATTATGAAAAAGTGAAAAGCCTAGAACTCTTTGGATTATAGTCAACTCTCTCCTAGAAAAAATAGGTATTAAATCCGTTTTTCTGTAACTGGTAAGAGCATACCAGTAGAACAAGGTGATATTCACCATTATCATGGCAAATGTTCTAGAACAGGTGGCATGTGACTATTTTTAGCTTGGCTGCACCGCTGGGGTTCTATAAAAAGATATTAAACCAGTTATAAAGTATAGATGGTGACCTTGGAAACAGCAAGCCCTGCTCCTGATGGCAGACTATGGAAATGTACAGTGTTTCCCAGAGTCCCGCGCTTCTGTGCTGGCTAGGAACCACATACGGAGTCTAATGAAGACCCGACATTGTTTATAACTTAGTGGTTAGTTTTACAGTTACTAAGAGAAAACCCCAGAAATGAGACTGTGAGATTATTTGGGTTTTCTGAGCATGATTTAATTGGTCCACCAGGGACATAGTAAGGATGTTTAGAAGAGTTTCGCTTGTTGGCCGCACAAGGCCTGCGATCTGAATGCAGCACACAGCCGTTAATTTGCAGCATAAAAAAATATTAGGAAAACCACGCCTGTACTTCACAAGAAATTTTAGACAGTCTTCTCAGTGTTACTGCTTCTGCCACACAAAGTGCACATTCAAAGTAGCAGAAAACTTTAATATATGCCTTTTAAAAGTTTTTGGGCTCTTTTTCTGAAAGACGAAGCAGCGAATTTTACTACAGTTCTGCTGAGACACAAAATGACCATACCGTAAATCAGTGTTTCTCAAACCAGTCCTCCGGGACCCACAGACACTACACGTTTTTGCTCCCTCCCACCAAAAATGTGGACTGCCTGGCAGGGGGCAGGGAAGGAGCAAATACATGGACCGTCTGCAGGTCCCCAAGGACTCGGCTGAGAGACACTGCTGTAAATGACCCAAAATAAACTGGCTTATTGTAAAACATAGATCAAGATTATGACACTGCTCTACTCATGCAACAGCAGCTTCAGCTAAACAGTGTCACGCATTGATTGATTCCTCATGTCTTTAAAGTTTGTTGCTAATGCTATTCAGACTTTGACGTTTTTTGCTTTCAATAAGAAATGCTTCAGAGACCTCAGACCTAGTCATTTTAAAGAAAGTCTTTCCCATTAAAATACTGGTAGTTATCCTATAATCTTCAAAACAGTAACATAAACAATTTATTTATCCTTAATGGTGCATGCATGTTAGCCACGTTATTTCAAAAACTGGAGTTTCACCAAAAAAGAAATGCTCAGCGTAAAAACATCACACAATATAAATCATTAGAAAAAAATATTTGTATTTAAAAATGAATGTCATCCCAACATTTTTCCCTCCTGAACAAAAAAAATTTTGAAAACAGTAACAAAAAGGTACATCATTCTCTTTTTTTGGCGGATAGTCAATAATTAATGGCCGCAAAGGTTTGTGGTGGTTTGTGGTCTGAACCGCTGATTAATGGCAGGTAACTGTGGCATACATGTAATAAGTGGGACTTAGAGAAGGGCAGCCTACAGTCAGGATGCTGCTTCTCCGTGCAGCAAATACAGTACTGACACCCCAGCAGTAACGATCTGACAGTCAGCCCCCACTACTGCCCCGAACCACCCAATCCAACCTTCTACAAGAAATTCTGACCGGCAGCATTACTTAGCCCCCCTACCCCCCCAAACACACACACACCTCCCCCAGTCAGCCCACAGGATGAGGTTACCATTATTCTTTAAAGAACAGTTCTTCGTTCAATGAAATATGAAGTTCGTGAGTGTGCCCGCTCGTAGCCTCCTGCTGTCTAAGGCCCCTTGACGTTGCTGGGCCGAGAGGCGAGGCTGGCATAGTAGGCACACTGTGAAGGGTCACACTGCCCAGTGGGTCCTGGTGGCCCAGGAGCACCGTGAGGTCCAGGGTTTCCTGGCTCTCCCTGAACTCCGGGTGTCCCTGGCATTCCATCTTTTCCATATCCTGGATTCCCTGCAGGACCTAGAAGTGAAAATTGAGGAAATCAATTAAAAAGAAATATAAATATGAAAGGTGAGTGAATCGGGGAATCTTATGCTGTTAAGGGGCATTACCTGTAGGACCAGGGGGACCAACCTCTCCCCTCACTCCAACACCAACTTCACCTCTGTCACCTTTAGACCCTCGGTCACCTGTAAATAAAAACAGGTGGAAACTACTTTGAACAGTGACACACAGGCAGAGTTCCGAACATCTGTTTAATCACAACTAATGACCATTGCACACCATTTTTCATCCAAAATTGTTGCACATTTTAAAAATAAATATGACCTCACATCATGAAAAATCACATCTGAAACTTTCGTAAGTCATATGAGTTTTTGGGAAAGTTAATTTTCTGCATTTTTTCTGTCAAAAGCTATCGACCATGACCTAGTATGCATGTTGCAGCATTCTAAGACCATGCCCTGAATATCTGCTGATCACCTAGAGTGCACTTTTCCAATGGCCTATTTGGATTGCCTATTAAACTCATGACGTGTGTCCTACTAAGACATACTGCCAGCCGCTGTTCCGGACCTACTGGATTGCAGAATCAGAATCAGAACCAGAGTCAGTTTCCTGAACTTTCTTGGGAAATTAGTTGTCTACATTTTAATGTCGTTCTAGAATTGTTAGCAGCAGCTCTAACTGGACCACTGACACCTTGAAAGCGTGGGGGTAATTCCGCAGCTTCCATATCAGCAGGGGAAATTCTCTCTGCACTTGACAGCTCCTCAAGATTGAATGGGATCCAGAACTGAGAACTGATGGATAGATCCAGAACTGAGAGGGTCACAACGTCATCCTCACTGCTTGATGACCCCATCCTGTCTTGTATTGTGAATTTTTACAATTATAGAATAATAAAACACATCGGACTCAGTGTGCAAGGTTTCTGGGCATAACGATATTTATCAGACAACGGATAAAAAACAAAACGCATATGAAAAATTCGTATTAGGTGTGCAAAGGTCTTAACAACTGCATTTGGAGTTACAGCAAATCTGCTTTCAGTGTCAGTCTGATTTTGGGCTTCAAAGGGTGTTGCAGAAAGGTTCCTTCAAAACGGAGTACAAACCTTTGGGACCCATGGGCCCTCTTATCCCATCCCCTCCATTTGGACCGGGCATTCCTGGCTCTCCGGGGAGTCCAGCTCGGCCTGGAATTCCATCTTTCCCGGGAGGACCAGGGGGTCCGGGTCGGCCAACACTGTTCTTCACATGAGCTGGTTGGATCTGGGCCATGAGGTAGGCGAGCTTGGCTACCAAGAGCAAAAAGTTATGATTAATAAAAAATAATCATGTATCTCCAAATGCACATCTTCTAACTATTCCAGGGTAATGCTAAGCGACGTGGAAGTTGTTAAAGTGCAACCACACCGTCTAGCTGTTTTGATAACTCCTCTTCGATTAGCCTTCGCATTTGTTCCAGGGATACTGACTCCCCCTGCAGGTCAAATAACGCATCATTATTCACGTAGTTTAAGATTCTAAATAACAAACACCATTAAGGTAGAACCATTCTCACCCGAGGGCCTGGAAAGCCCGGCTGTCCAGCTGATCCCTGAGGCCCAGCTGGCCCGACCTCCCCCGGGGGCCCTGACATGCCCATCATGCCCGTGTGGCCTTTTCTACCCGGGGTTCCTGGATTTCCAGGCAGACCTGGATCTCCAGGTGGTCCTTTATCTCCCTTTACACCTGAATCTCCCTAAAACGCAAATCAACCAAATAATCACAGGCAGCTTCACAGCACAAAGCTAGCATACAGCCCAGTATATATTACAGCCAGTCCCCGGGTTCAGAACGTTCGACTTTGCAATTTGTATTTACAGCTATTATAATAAAAATTCTGGTTAGATACATGATGAATAAGTTAATGATAGCAAGCACACGCATGACTTTGTGATGCTGGTGAAAACGCTTCAGTGTATTGTCAGCTCAAGGTACAGTATAGTACCGTATGTAGCTACTTTTATTGCTATTGTTTAATTATTATCATGTACTTTATTGTTTTTTAACTTACCTTAAGTCAACTTAAAGACAACACATAGGGAACGGATCTCGTTCGTAACCTGGGGACTGTCTGTGTTCCACTTTGGAAATGCACCATTATCAAATTACGAGCAGACTAGTGGACAAAACAGGTTAGTGGGATCTTTCAGTGCCTGGACGCTCCAATGATCCTGTCGCTCTTACCCGTTCACCCTTGGAACCACGTTCTCCTGGTTTTCCCTGCATTCCCTGGAAAAGGCAAAGTATTGGAATAGCTGACCATTTTACAATATCATACTGGCACAAACCCATATTACAGCTACACTCACTTGTTTTCCTTCAGCTCCCACTGGACCAGGTGATCCCTAAGTGGAGAAAAATGAACATGAAATTATATGCAGCATTTGGTTTGTTTTTGAGGATTATGATAATCTGCCAAATCGGTCAGAAACTCCATGCAGCGAATCACAGAGGGAATTGTGGAGAAACATAATTTACAATTCATCTAAAACATTTTTATTACCAGTTTATATAAGCTCATGAGAACCCAAATATTAAATCTGGAATACTGGAAGCTGGCAGTCACATGACAGATTGCATCAATAAAAAAAATCTGTAATTACAGAGGGTCCTTTGGGACCAATAAATCCTGGTAATCCTGGGCTTCCAGCATCTCCTTTGTGCCCCTTAACACCCTGAAAAACACAAAGCAAAATACAAGAGCTTATTACGTTCTATCAAAGATCATGTTAATATTTTTCAAATGGATCCTACAAAGGTAACCGCAGAGAAAAAGGAAGTCACTTGAGTAAGCAAATATCACCTTGATCATTCAAAGATGCCATTTATAACCAGTCCTTTTTAATTAGTAATTAATCAGTTACTATGCATTGGCTGCAGTAAAACAGTAGAGTCATTCATTCCATTGGACAACTTAAGGTAGAGTGTCTGTTTATCGGACCACAATGACACAGGCAACAATGAGCAGTCGTTTCACTAACTGGAATTCCAGGAGATCCCTGCTTTCCAGAGGGGCCAGGGTCACCAGGTTTGCCCTACAGAAACACAACAAAACCAAAACTTACCCGTGTCCATAACACTATTGTGGCATTATAGGTTAAACAGAGGGTCGCCATATATAACTAAATAGAATTTCAAATGAAACAAAATTATTTTCATCAGAATGTTCCCTTTTCTCTGTTATCTGTGAACGATACCTGTCACCTCCTAGTCCCCCTGATACTGTGCATTTAGATTTAGCTGTGCATCATAAGGGGTTCCATCTTTTAACAATGCTTAAGAGCTGCCTCACCGGTTCCCCTCGTGGGCCCACGTGACCCTCCAGCCCTGGGGGACCAGGAATGCCCTAGGTAGAAGATACATATTATTTTCCACGTGTGTACATCTGTAACATACCTATAACAGATTCATTGTAGATATACATTTAACGTGCAAAACGGCCTGGTCGCTCACATCTTTCCCGGGATTACCATCCCGTCCCGGGGGACCAGCCCTGCCCTCTTCACCCTGATCAGGACAGAGCAGCCATTTGCCACGTTTCAGTTTGATTTTAATTGCATCCACAAAGCGCCTTTCACAACACAGGTGATTACCCAGGGAAAGAACCATACTACTATAGACTGCAACATAAATATAATCTCACAAGCACTGGTTCATTTGAGGAAAAGATGCCCTTCATCATGTCGCTATATGGGCACATCACGCTGTCTTCAGATATAGCCTCTTAATTTAAGCTTACAATACAGGTGTCAGTTAACCTTTCATGATAATGTTTTTATTTACCTGAGATCCTGGGGGGCCAGGTTCCCCCCTGTGGCCTTTAAATCCCTGAAATAGAAATGGAACTTTTATTAACCATATAACCGGCCATTCTTCATAACACAGCATTTCTCGTCAGTAGCAACACCAACTGCAGGTCAGATTAAGTAATCCCCCGGAAGCTAAGCAACTTCGGGCTGGGCCAGTACTTGGGTGGGAGACCAACTAAGAAAGCTGGGCTGCATCAATGGACAAATGGCAACAAAAATGTTAAGATTTCCCAGAAACCCTAAGCAAAAAATCTTACAGGAAGCCCTCTGAGTCCATCTCTTCCTGGAGGTCCTGGCTCTCCTTGTTTGCCCTGAAAATAAATATAAATATTTTTTCCAATACCTTTAAGTACCTATTTTAAAAAGCCGTCTTTCCAAGCCATTTTTATACAGGCAGTATAGATTTCTGTCTTCAATTTGCCATGCAACTGCTCAAGTACATTGTCAGTTGTGCTTAACAGCACAATGTGATTCAACCAGACAGGAATGGAGGATTTAAGCAAACCAGCGAGCAGCTTACCGGCTCCCCAGGTTCACCAGGCCTTCCATCCTTCCCAACTTTCCCAGCCATTCCCTTTAATATAACAAAAAAATCAAATATTCTTGTCTGAGAGGTTATCTCACAGCTTATGTGAAAAGGAATAAATTCCTGTACCTCTGCTCACCCTTGTACAAAAAACAAAGAAGCCGTTACCATTTATTAATGTATTTTTAATACATATTTATGCTGTTTAAGTTTATGTCACATTTAAACATTTGAACATTACCTAGAAAACTATTACAGGCATTGGTGCATATGTCATTGGATTGTACGATCAGATTGTAGAGGAGGCAAGTCCAAGGAAATAGAGGAGATGGGACCAAAACATCTGATTGGTCGGTCTGACATCCGTCACAAAATGTGATTGGTTATCTCTCTGAACCAATCATTTTTTGTTCTGTCCTCAGAACATTTTGTGTATGTAAAACTCCCATGAGTATTGTGGAAGGATGATCTGTTTTCTTACAGAAATAGGAGGGAAAACCATGAGAGTATCTTACCATTAATCCAGGTAAACCAGGTGGGCCCTGGATTCCTTTAAGACCATCTTTACCCTGAGCAGAACATAACATGGATTATCCACAACATCAGCAGTTATGAGTTAAGTTACACATTTAGAATGTAATCAGATGCTATTAATTGGGAGTGAAATGATATTGTCTTAGTAGGAGTAGGCCTACCAGGGCTGGTAAAAACAGCTGTTGAAGATTTTCTTACCTTCTCTCCAGGGGGACCTGGAGGACCCATTGGTCCTGGTTGACCATCAGTACCCTATGAAAGAACCTCATGCTCATCAAGAAAAGGATTCACGGAACACTGAACTCTCTATTAAAAGGCTGTCTTAGCTTACAAACAGTCCAGCACATTCTACCAGTGCAGACCGAACTTCTGAACACAGAGCTATGGATTTAAATGTTTGACCCCCTAGGTTAAAAACAGCAATGCTACTTGCTGAAGGGCAGGTTTAAATTTAAAGGTTAAACATGCACATGGTGATATTTATCAGAGAGATCAGAGAAGTCTGAACAAATCAGCAAAATGGTTTTTCAAGCATTGGGAAAATGGTTAATGTGTTACTAACAATAATCACATTAACAGAGGTGGGTGATTCAGGTCCAAAGAGTAAAAATCCAGACCAGGATTTTGCTTCAACCAACCAGTTGAGTATTAAGAGTCATTTTTATTCTTTGGACCTGGATTACCTACCTCTGCACATTAATAATGTTTACTGAATTATTTATGTGCAGACTGGAATGGGCCAAGTGACTTTTATATATGTGTAGCCCCAGGACATACAGCAAAGACAGATACTCACCGGAGGCCCAACTAAGCCCGCGGGTCCTGGGTATCCAGGTGGTCCAGGAAGTCCCTGCAACACAACGATGCAAAGCCTGTGGTGTTATTGCAAATAGGTCCCATGGGAACCACATATCAGCTTTAGTTAAATATAAATAGCTAGGGGCAAACGCTTAAGTGTCCCATTGACTTAGAACAGGTTTTGAATTGTGGCAGAGGTCTTGTGGGATCCCTGGACGGCAGTGTGACATAAAAGCTGTCGATTGCGGGTGTATATTTGTGTGCGGGGAGGGGGTAATTAATGCTGTGGGTCAGAATGTCTTTCAGCAGATTGGGTCGGATAGGATGGTCAGGGTGGTTTGAGGCAGCGGCGGTTAACAGTCACCAGTTGAACTGTTTTTGCCAGTTCAGTGGAACTTAATTTTTCCTGTCTGAGAAAATGCTTGAACGGATGACAGTTTTGCAGAAGGGGAGGAGCCTGCCAGATTCCGCAATGATGCCATGCTTATGATTCCCAATGTGACTTCTTTGTAGATTGCACACTGTCAGTCTCACCTTTTCACCTCTGTCCCCAGGAGCACCTGCAGGTCCTCGATCACCTTTTACACCCTGGTAATACATTTCAGATTTTATTAGGGCAATATCAGCATGTCTGTAAGAGCAAAATGCACTTACTTATCACATTATGCTACGATCAATGAATAAGAAATGAATAAACAGAATAAACCTATGTGACCCCAAACTGTTAGAGTATCCATTACAGGTCGAGTATAAATTATTCTTGGACATACGATCCAAGGATAGCCATGCCGCACGGGTGGATAGCCATGTTGCTTGAGTGGATAGCCATGCTGCTTGAGCGGATAGCCATGCCGCACGGGTGGATAGCCATGCTGCTTGAGCGGATAGCCATGCTGCTTGAGCGGATAGCCATGCCGCACGGGTGGATAGCCATGTTGCTTGAGTGGATAGCCATGCCGCACAGGTGGATAGCCATGCCACACGGGTGGATAGCCATGCCGCATGGGCGGATAGCTATGCCGCACGGGCGGATAGCCATGCCGCACAGGTGGATAGCCGTGCTGCACGGGCGGATAGCCATGCCGCACAGGTGGATAGCCGTGCTGCACGGGCGGATAGCCATGCCGCTTGAGTGGATAGCCATGCCGCTTGGGTTGATAGGCATGCCGCTTGAGCGGATAGCCATGCCGCACGGGTGTATAGCCATGCCGCTTGAGCGGATAGGCATGCCGCTTGGGTTGATAGGCATGCCGCTTGAGCGGATAGCCATGCCGCATGGGCGGATAGCCATGCCGCTTGAGCGGATAGCCATGCCGCATGGGTTGATAGGCATGACGCTTGAGCGGATAGCCACGCCGCACGGGCGGATAGCCATGCTGCATGGGTTGATAGCCATGCCGCATGGGTTGATAGCCATGCCGCATGGGTTGATAGGCATGCTGCTTGAGCGGATAGCCATGCCGCACGGGTTGATAGCCATGCCGCATGGGTTGATAGGCATGCTGCTTGAGCGGATAGCCATGCCGCATGAGCGGATAGCCATGCCGCTTGAGCGGATAGCCATGCCGCATGGGTTGATAGGCATGTCGCTTGAGCGGATAGCCATGCCGCATGGGTTGATAGGCATGCCGCTTGAGCGGATAGCCATGCCGCATGGGTTGATAGGCATGCCGCTTGAGCGGATAGTGTGGCCTTGCCTTTGTCCCTTCGGTTCCAGGAGGCCCAGCAGGACCTGTAGGCCCAACAGGACCCTGCAGTTGAATACAAAATATCATTAATTAATGACAGGAACTTGAATTTAACTGTGACCCCGAGCCCCCAAAACTTTAAACAAAGACAACCTTCAACCAGGACTAATTCAGAAATAATATACAGAATCACAATCACTTTATTGGCCAATTACACGCACAAGCATGAGGAAATCCTGTAGAATGCAGCACACGTTTTGACTTATTTTATCACTGTGCAAAGCATCTCTCCCGCAAATTCTGTTCATTCTAGTCAGCAAATATTCATTAGGCCGCCTTCGCATCACTGAAGCTTATCGAAAGGGATCTTATTGACTAAACATAAGCATGGCTGACTGGAGGCAGCGACATATTTTATATACCGGGTGTCCATCTTGACCCTCTTTTCCTGGGGATCCTGCAATGCCTTTGTCCCCTGGCAGTCCAGGCATGCCGGGTGGTCCTGGGGGTCCCGCAGGGCAATCTGAACATATGTCCTGCAGGGCCGAGAGTCACAGTGAAGGAAAGAACCTGGATTACAAATGTAAATACTTCTCTCTTTGCTGTAAATTTTTCATGTGTTTCATGTGGCCATTATTTTCTGCATTGTTGTAACCAGTTGCTATGGATATTGCTCCATGGTTTGATTAATTTCAGGGGATAGGCAAGGCCTTAAATTTTGTGAACAGGTACAAAACTTGCTTCCTGTATGATATAGGGGTACAAAATGTATATATATCTGAGATAAAATGGTATTATATGTGAGTAAGTTATAGTAAATGCAGAAATGCATTACCAGCAATACACACCTACACTGCACATCTGAACATCACGCACGTTACAGTCTTCATTATTTAAATCAAGTATGGAATCTTTGGCTAGTTCATACCTTCAGATCCAGCTGTGATAAGTCAGCTGCTTGTCCCTATAAACATACAAGCAGACAGACATACAGAGACAGGAACTGTTACTTTCTGCATCAGAGATGTTATAACCCATTTCCTACTGTGCTGAGTTAGCCTGTTCAGCATACTGCACATATCTGTTTATAATAATACTACTTACAGGTTCTCCTTGGGATCCCTTTTCACCAGGCCGTCCCGGTAAACCCTATTAAGGGATAATTACTGGTTAACTTAATTCTTGTCGCATGCCCTTAAAACGCACCAGACAGGCTGAATCTGACAATAAATGTTTATATTAGAAAAACACGCTTTCGAGGCCCTAGTGGCTCAGTGATTGGCAGTGTTGGCTCACAGCTGGGGCCCCACAGTCATGCTGCATGTGGAGTTTGCATGTGGTGTCAGCTTCCTCCAGGTACTCTGGTTCAGGCAAACTGCCGTCTCTAAGGCCATACTCATGCTACGCGATCCGTACCATGCCCAAGCAGGTTTAACCCCCGAAGTCTAGTTTGTTGACTAGTGTGATACCGTGTCTGGGCATGCCTGAGCAGGTGGGCCTGGGCGCGGTATGTATCTAGAGCAGGGGTGCCCAGTCTTATCCGCAAAGGGCCAGTGTATATGCGGGTTTTCGCTGCAACTCCCTAATTAGATCACTAATTAGAGGACTGATTGGCCGAAGAGTCCTCACACTTGGGTTTGAACAGCTGATCTAAAGGTTATCCCGAAAACCTGCATACATACCGGCCCTTTGCGGGTAAGACTGGGCACCCTTGGTCTAGAGTGATCGCTAACTATGCCTGAACATGGCACACAGACATGAATGATGTCACTGGAACATGCACATTATTATGACCTGGCCCTGGATGGAACAGATCGGGTAGGCTGTATGGATCGGGTTAAAATAAAAAATATTTAGCAAATCATGGCAAAGGAATAACTTTTGTCTACGGCAGAGGTGCAGTGTTAGCTGGAAATTTACCCTGACAAGAGTATCCAGGAAGAACTGGATGCAACACACAAAAACTGAGATGTCTGATAAAATACAGGACTATCTTCTCATATGTGCAGAATGTTTAAATGAAAATTGCTGCGTTGCATGTCTATAAGAGAGCAGTTATAACGACACTAACGACAAACTTAATTCTGCTTCATTCTGCAACATAAAAGGTCACACGGTGATGTCGAAAGGTGTGTAGGCCAGTGGGCCATGTGCGAGTATGCCCTAAATTACACAGTGAGTGTCTGCACGGCCCATGCCCACCTGTGTCTCCTGTCACAAGCTACCCCATGACCCATTAAATGATTGGAAGATGGATGAATGAGTGTTTAAATGCTTTGACAAACTTTCCCCGGCTTGGTGATGAGAATGTGATGAGATGCACACGGAGAGTGCATATGAATCGAGTATTGAGGGTTGAGCATGCTTACATCATCCCCAGGAGGACCTTGGGGGCCCGCACTTCCTGGCAGGCCTCTAACACCCTGAATGATTGAATAAAAGAAAATAAAACAACAGCACACAAAGGGTCGTCCATCACCAGTTCATCACTCGTCATTGTCGATCTGAGGTTAAGAACCAAATTGTTTATTTTATGTGTAAATGATAAAAGCTCCCCCAGTGTGTTGGTACAGAATGTGGTGCTTCTTTTTGCTATTCTTACCACTGCTCCTGTCTCTCCAGAAGGTCCCGGAGGTCCCTGAACCAATATACAAGAAGCATATAAAGGCATCATTTGCTTAACTGGCACTTTGTTATAATTTGTTATAATTGCAAAGTCATGTTCCGGTGTGGCAGAGCAAAGCCGCCTCACGATGGCCGGCATATGACAGCGCGTGCACATGTGCAACTGTGCTGTCCTTAGCATCAGAAAGGAGGGTCATACCGTGGGTCCCGTTATGGCCTCTCCTGGGGGCCCTCTACTTCCTGGAAGTCCCTGCATGCCCTGTGGTCCAGGTGGGCCCTAGGGAAGACCATTAGAACCATCATTAGGATCCATATTCTGCACATACCCATGTGTTCATTGAGAACACTCAATAGCAATTTTCAAACAAAAGGCATCCTTGACAGTGAACGCCACTCATACACTCACATTCATTGAATTTTAATCCACATGCACTCATTCAATTTCTAAGATATTCCCTGAATAGCTAGATAAATTAATATAAAACCTGTCTGTGATTAATAAAAAATTGGCCTGTTGGCTGTCAATACAGCTCGGAACACAACCATGTCCCTCACACAATTAAACAGGACAAGGCGTAGCCCTACTTGCGTGTCATGTGGCACGTGGTGCTTTAAATGAGCCTAAAACGAAAGCCCTTTCTTAATACCAACATATCGGCTGTTTTACTTCTCACTTGTACCCACGGGATATGTATTGATTAATAGCTCTATGGCAGCATTCGGTCAATAAACTACTAAGCACTGAATGCAGCAGTTTGATTGAATTTCACCTTGTAAGGTTTATGACTAAATCCGCTTTAGTGTGGTTCATACCAGATGTTATAAAATCACATCATTGATTGCAACAAGACAACAGTCATGCTCTGAAGAGACCGGCGGTATAAGACAGCATCATCATTGATCTGCTGGCATATTCTGTGGAAACGTATCTATTAATCTTGATATAATATCTTTATATCAAGGCCTTTATGGCACATCTCGTAACAGCATAGCTGAAGGGTGACATGTTGTGCAATGTTGAACAGTGGGATCTATAAGATCATCAACCTATACAGTTAGTTTAACGAAAGGAATTGGTTTGGACAAAAGTCACAAATGTAGCTAAGTGTTAAGTAGCTAAAGATGAAAGGATTAGAGTCAAAATGTTAAAAGCTGGAGCAAAGGGAATTACAAAGGCTTGAAACAGAATGGTTTGGTTCTTTTGATTAATCCTTCGCACTTTTCCTTCTGTGAGAAGGATTCATTGAAGGGAAGCAGATTTTAAACGTATTCCTGCTTTGCAGCAGTTCGTTTGGCCGTGAGGATATTCTAATGCCTTGTCTATGTCTCCCCAGGGCCGGCCTGAGCTGTTATGGGGCCCTAAGCAGAATCTGATTTGGGCCCCCCACCATGCACTCTTGGGGGCCCCCGGCAAGGCCATTTCAAGGCACTTTGGAGGCCCCAGACAGAAGGCACTTTGGAGGCCCCAGACAGAAGGGACCTGGAGGCCCGCCCACCCACAACACAACATACTGTAGACACATTGTTTAAGTTCACCCACACTTTATATCAACAAAATTATTTTTAGAAAGTGCAAATATTGCTTGCATATATAATTAACAAAAGTAATTTGAACATTTGAAAAAACCCACCACCATGCCGGCTGCATGAATCACGAACCTGGCTGGCTGCTGTCAGCACCTAGTGGGAGGGGGCCCCCTAGAGGGGATTCCAATAACAGTGTCATTGCACTTTCCTGCATTGACCAATCATAGAATTTAAAAGGACGCTCACACAGTTGTCGTTCCTGTTACTCAATACATACTGTAACCAGTCATTGTGGGGGGGCCCTAAGTCAGCTCGGGGCCTTCGGCAAATGCTTGGTTTGCTTGCCCCCTGGTGGCGTGGGGACCCCAAGCAGCCACTTAGTTCGCTTATGTTTTAGGCCGGCTCTGCGTCTACTTAATGCCGTTTTGCGCTTTTGGCATTGCGGTTACAGATTTCATATTTCAGCTTTTCAGTTTTTGGTCACTACAACCCGCTGTGGCTGGCATAACTTCTAAAAAAATATCCCACAGATCAAAAAGGAAAACGAGCCAGCCAGGATATGAAGGACTGTTGAACAAATTGATAATGTCGTTTAAAAGAATAACCTGCTCAAGTTGTTAATGTTCATACAGTTTTTGGACAGGCATGCTGAGGACTCCTAAGTGTGCCAAGAGTAGGTCCAGAAGAAGAGGAAATGGTTACTTTTCCATTTACTGGGCAAGTCACACATTCAAAAATGCTACCTTCATTCCCTGAGGTCCTGGCAGGCCTGGTGGTCCAGGATCTCCCTGAAATTTGGCAAATCATAAATGTGTCAGCATCTGCCCCAAGTAAAGAGCAAAGCAGTTCAGATAAGAAGCAGAGAGAATTGTATGTTCTACCCCTTCAAAGTGGGGACTGGCATTTACCAAAATCTGCAGACATTTCCTAATGACAGTGAAACATGCACTTGCAGCAGATGCAATGCAATTGTATTGATATAGCGCATTTTCACAGCATTACATTGTCTCAATGCGCTTTACATAATCTCTGCCACATAAACCCCCCTGTGAGCAAGCCAGAGGCAACAGTGGCAAGGAAGAAACCTTGGGAGGAACCAGACCCAAAGGGGGAGCCCATCCTCCCGGGGCCGGCAGAGGAGGCCCTAACCCTAACCAGACCCAAAGGGGGAGCCCATCCTCCCGGGGCCGGCAGAGGAGTCAAATGAACAAAACAAGATAACATATTTGCAAAATTACATGTTTTATATTAATGAGACGATCTGTCACCATAACTGTAATCAGTACCTTTATAAACGTACTGAACCACAATATGTTACAGTCATGTTAATTTTTCATGGCAGTCAGCTCCCCCACAAAACCCAGCCCCTACTTAAAAAACATGTTTGAGAGTGAGTAGGGGAACACACCCAGACTGACAGCAAACATTTACTGGGGGAAATTGATAACCTGCAAATGAAAAACCTGTCAAAACCGCTAAATGACTAGAATTCAGTATGCTGTACATGGAAGTGATAGTTTGATGAATTGATTAGCATGTGCATTTTTTGTAACACTTCATTTAAATATTTCATCTATAATGCACTATAGATACCTTCATAATGCATTATAATGGTCGGTATTAGAATGAATAAAACATTACAGCATCTTCTATTGACCGTCATAAGGCATTATAGTGTTGATTATATAAGTTCCAATCAAGTTCTTATCTATAATGCACTTTAGATACTTTCATAATGCATTTAATGGTCGGTATAAGAATTAAAGATGCTTTGTACTGCATTGTTAACATATCTAAAGTACATTATACAGTAGAGCTTCATAGAGTATTCATATTGCACAATAAACATGGCTATGATGTGTTATGCCTTTTTACAAATATTTATAGGAATGTTTATAATGCTTTACGAATGCATTATAAGGTGTTAGGAATTTGTTCATAGATTCTTATAGACATGGCATTAATATTAGGGGTGGGAAATCTGGCATCGCGATCCACTTGCGATTCTACGGCGCATGCGTAGTAATTTTACTTTTGCGAAACATTTTACTTTTACTTATGCCCAAAATTTGGTAAACAGATTAATAATATGTCTAAAATATTACTAATCTGCATGGGCGTCAACAGGTCGGCATATCCTTAAATTCGGCATATCCTTATTTTAATAAATAAATTAATTATTTTAATTAAATAATTTTAACTGCAAAAAGTACACATGAAACAACACACGCACGCACCTAATTAATATTTTAGGTGTACTATTAATCTGTTTACCAAATTGGGGGCGTAAGTAAAAGTACGTATTGTACCGAAAAGCTGGCTGATTACTACGCATGCGCCATAGAATTGTGAGTGGATTGCAATGCAAGATTTCCCACCCCTAATTAATATAAAGTGTTTAATTTCTGCCACATTAAAAGATTTGGTGTAAAATGACATATATTATTTGTTCCAGACCATCTGCCAAGCGGTGGCCTTGTTGTTATCTTACAGGGTGTCCGTCCTTCCCCTTTCCAGGCAATCCGGGCACTCCAGCTATCCCCGGTTCCCCCAGTCTCCCCGGAAGACCGGGTTGGCCCTCTTTTCCCGGGGCTCCCTGGAAAATGGCAGAAAGGAGACATGAGGATGAGGGGAGGAGCACGGAGATATCGAGGGCAGGTCAGCCGGTTGGCGTTGGACACTTGACTGTCACCACCCCACGCCCCACCCCCCCACAGAGTCACCTCACTGAGAATAAAGAAGAAAGGAAATGGTGTGTCCAACGAGCAGGAACACGGGAACGCGATCTGCCTTTCAGGATTTCTGAACTGTTATTCAAAAGATTATGTGAAGGCCTTCGACAGCAAAACTATTTAATACCACTTTCCAAATACCTTTCTGAGAGAAAAATGAAAAATGTTGAGACTTAAAGCCTTCATAAATGTGAAGGGACAGCTGAAGGCTGAAAGCTGTAAATAGGAAGTGTTGTTAGTTAATGAAGAATAAGAAAAAGAGAGACGATTGCTCAAATAAACGCCGCTGGTGCCGGCACTGAGCTGCATTCCTGTGGAAAATGAAACACAAAGATGCTTCTCATTAGTCCTACGCCACGTTATCTTCCACATCAGGATGTTTTTGGGGCCTAATTATGCTATATCTCATGACCGTAAAATATCAAATTGCAGTTGGCAAAATACAGTTTATTTTTATGTTGTTTCCATACAGCTTTGTATGACTCTGTATCTTCATGGAATGTGCCCCAGATTTACAGTTTCCTTGTTTCCTTTTACGGTGTGTGTGTTCGTAAATTTAGCTAATGGCCCATTGTCTCGTACCTTCTCACCCTTCTGACCATCTGTACCGGGAGTACCCACATTTCCCGGAACGCCCTATTAACAAAAAAAACAAAGGTGTTTTAAATAGTACTCCAACAGTCCCACAATGCACTGCTTTCTTGAAATATCTTTTATATAGTGTTTTTTTTAGACATACCACATTGCCTGGTAACCCACGGGGACCCTGAGGACCAGTCAGCCCTGGTGGACCCTGTAGCAAAATAATGAACCTTCACTGAAGTGCAGGACTTAAACAGCAGGATGAAAGAATAATGGTCTCTGTACTTATACCATTATGCCCTAGTGATCAGCACTTACTGGTTCCCCATTCTGCCCAGCTTGCCCTTGTAGGCCTGCCTCTCCCTTTGCACCCTGTTGTAAGTGAGATAACGCATGCATGACGCTAACAGAACACATTAGGTGGTATATGGCATTAAATGTGTGAATAATCAAATACATAGATCACTGCTGGCATTTGTAAGTGGAGCAGACAGAAACGAGGCGGAGCTTGTCGCCATGGGACCTGCAGCGGCCCAGCGGTCACCAAGGGCTTTCCTTACCGGTGGTCCTGATGGACCCCTCTGTCCTTGTTCACCAGGAAGTCCCCTTTGACCCTGAAAGAAGGACCGCAGATCCCTCATGCAGCAAAACCACCAAACCTGTCTTGTCCTTTTCAAAATGATGAAAGACTTTGATCTTATTTTTACTGTGTCAGGTAATAGCAGACTCTGTCGAATTTCAGAAAAACTTAATAATGTATAAAAATCTCCATATTTGTGTAAATGACATTGAGTCCTTTTACTGCCAAAAATATGTTCAAGCTTTTCATTCAAAGACTGGGGCCATAAAGCTGGCAAAGGTATGGTTACCTGCTAGAGCAGAATAGTTCAAAATACAATACGAAATCTTTTGTTTCCTCTGCAAAGACATTCTGAGGCTGATTTGAGTCACCAGATTGCCTGTAGGTGTGCATGTGTGAGTGCATGCTTTGTGAGTCTGCCCTGCAATGGGTTGGCCAGGTTTGTCCCCTGCCTTATGCCCATAGCTATCGGGATAGGCTCCAGAACCCACCACCATCCCCCCCTCCCCCCGAGCCCCCC
>JAODKM010000044.1:19517933-19537505 GCA_026780845.1 Petrocephalus sullivani | reverse complement strand
AGAAAAGGGATTCAGCTACTCAAGCAATTTCAATCACAGGGAACAAATTCAAAAGGCTCAGATATATATGCTGGAGCTGAGAGGGGGACTTTCTATCATGACAAAACCAAATAATTCATAGTGTAGTGAGGGGCAGAAACTGCAAAAGTCTAGGCAGGTTTCTTTTTTCTTTCTAACAAAAATCTCCCTGTCATGTCTTATATTCTCTCCAGCCATACCATTTTTCAAGTTTGCAAGTTAGCAAGTTTATGCTAAGCCAAGGAGATGATCTGAGTGCCAACATCAAATAGATCTTGACATTCTGCTGCCATCTACTGGGCCAATGTGCTAGCGCATCTTAGCCTCCCGAACAGACAGTCCTCATTCAGCAGTAATTTGCAGTGATTTGCTCTTGAAGTGAAGCTTCACTCTAACCTGTGTGTGCGTGTGTGTGTGTGTCCCAAAGGAGAATAAAGATAGGATAGGCAAAAAAAAAATGTCAATGTACCCGCAAACATACTTGTATAAACGACAAATAAATCATCGATTAGGTTTCAAAATGTCAAAATCCTTGAAAGTTAACATGTGGCCTTAACTCCAGTTAGACCTGGAGTGTGTAGGCCAGTGGGCCATGTGTGAGTATGCCCTAAATTACACAGTGAGTGTCTGCACGGCCCATGCCCACCTGTGTCTCCTGTCACAAGCTACCCCATGACAAAGAAATCTCCATCTTCTCTATATTAAGCATGGGATTTCCATGTCACATGGAGGTCGCCTTGGCTCAAAACCACAGCCAACAACAACAAATGAATATTGGGGGTTGATTAGGTTACTTACAGGTTCCCCGGGGGGGCCCTTGTCTCCCCTCTCCCCCTTCTCGCCAGGCTTCCCCTAGGGTGAATGTTGAACAGTTAAATATCAGGTGGCACCGAACTTTTAATGAATTTCATAATGAACATGCAGTCATAAGTCCTCCTCAAGTGTATGCAGTACGAGGTCTCCACCAGGCTGTGGAGACTTAAACAGTCACAAAGCAGGGCAGGTTTTATTTATACAGAAAATGTATCATAGCAGGATCAGACAGCTTGCAAGCAAATCTTTAATTAATATAATCATGTTCAGGTCACAATAAAAATAACTTACTTGTTGTCCAATCTCGGGAATTACCTAAACAGATACATACACAGATATTTATTATGAAAAATTTTTTTTATAATGATACTATGGCAGTGTTAATGGTTAGTTTACCATGTGTCTGTAATTATGAGAGACCTCAGTATACTGTATCTTTGCTGCTACATCTAAAAGGCACTGGCGCAATCTTACTCACGTTTCCTGGCTCTCCGGGCAGTCCCCGGGGTCCAATATCACCCTGGGGTGAGACATAAAAATGCTGCACACTTTCACTGTGGATTTTGATTGCCTAATTTGAATCTTCCTGGAAAGTCACCGTGAAACAGACTTTCTGAAAGGTACCAAATTGCTAACCGCCATACAGCGCGATTCTGTTTTTGCGTAAGTATCAGCATGGAAGCCTTAGCCTTTGGTCTGTCTGAAGCACATAACTAGCTTCCTTGCTGTATAACCCATACATGTGTGGTGCCTCTAAAGGGCAGACAGAGACTGGTCGTATTCCTAGTCGCAGCGTGTCAGGACCCTGTGCCGGTGATCACTGGCAGAGTAAGGTCACTGTTGGGTCATTGGGCAAGGCCTTCAACCCGACCGCTCCAGGGGTGCTGGGTGCTGGCTCACCCTGTGCTTTGACCCCCCCAAAGCTCACTCTCATTTGTCTGTGTGTCTCACGGAGAACAAGATGAAATAGGCAAAAACCCAATTTCTCCACGGGGATGGATAAAGCATCTCTAGTCTGTGTGCTGGCTTCATTTCCTCTCTGCATCTCACCTTGTCCCCCTTCTGCCCTGTTGGTCCAGCTGGCCCGTCCCTGCCATGTTCACCCTGTTAAGGATATAGAAGCACCACATTAAATTATGCCGTGATTACATATGCATTTACATCGCAACGGGAAACGCTTATTCAAGTAAGGGCAGAACCATTAAATGAATAAAACTGGCATTAGATTAATGTCAGTGGGAAATTGTTAATCACAGATGTCAGCAGCAAATTCTAGTTTTAGTTCTGAGAAGTGCATGAAAATGTATTCATTTTCAAATTTTGATGTTGATACTAAATTGAAAACAGTATTCAGTCTATCTATATTTAATATGGACTTTATTGAACTTTCTCTTTTTCTATAAATGTTTAAAAACATGAGGGAAGCTAAAACAAAAGAGGAATTCCGCTGACTTCACACATACCCTAGCCAGTGCAGTGGCATTATGGGCCATGGGGCTGGGGTGCACCCTGGACGAGATGTCAGTCCATCAGAGGGCTTTTAATATATGAACCTCATGTCCCGCAAATTCAGAGACTTTTTTGAAGAATGAAGAATGGTCCCCACACCGTCAAAATAACAGGTTTTTATCACATTGTGGGAGACATCTGGTCCCCACAATGTACTATAAGCACGCACACACACACACACACACACACACAGGCGATGGGATCTAAACCCCCTGCCCAGGGGGCAGTAATTCTCCCCACTAAGCCCACGCATTCCTCACGCTGACAGTGGATAAGCCGCAGGTACACAGCCTTGTACGTGCAGCACCTTCTGGTTCTACATGCACGTCCTTCCCGCCCACCTTCACACTTTTAGGATGGAAACGCTTCTACACCCACCTGTTCACCTCTAAGCCCTTTAGGCCCAATGGCACCGGACTCTCCTGGCAGACCAGCTTCTCCCTGTGATGCAGAGAGCCTTTCAGTGGAATCTCACGGCAGGGCTGGAAGGACACAGGGATGTGTGGCCCACTCACCCTTTCTCCGGGCTGACCTCTCGAACCGGGAGGACCCTCCTCTCCCTGAAATAACACATCACATTAATGCTTATTTGCTCATGACTGATCTGTTTGCCTTCTCATAAACATTATCGACATAACTTGCGTACAGCTGTACCTTGGGGCCAGGTTTTCCTGGAAAACCGTCTAGACCTGGTTCCCCTGGTGGCCCCTGAGCATAAAGACAGATACACAGTGTTCAACATTATTTGCAAAGGAAAAAAAAATATATAAAACTGTAGCATTATAGATAATTTATCTAATTAAGTATATATATGTATGAATATATAGTTCTATATATAGCTGAATCCTGCTATATTGTACCATTGCCAGGAGCCTATTACTGGATGCTCAATCCAAACTTCAGTCTTTCCCATTGTGAAATAAGTCCATCAAAGCTTATCACATCATTCTCCTGACAGAATTATGGACAACACTAACCTTTGTCCCATCACTTCCTGGGAATCCATCCAGACCATCTTTACCAGGCAAACCCTAGAATCAAGATCAAGTTTAACGAACTGCCAAGCAAACAGTGATCTTAACAGTGATGTTAAGGTCTCATGGGAAGGTATGCATGTATGTATTAGAGCTCATTTCCGCTGTCCAAGGCTCTGTGCTACACGTGGAAAGTCATCTCTCACAGCACAGCACAGCACTTACCGGTTTGCCTGCCTCTCCTGGCTTCCCCGAGAACCCGATTTCGCCAGGTAATCCCTAGAGATTAAATAGATAAGTAAATGAAGTAAACGTGATTCACATTTCAGAGCTAAGTTATATTGTTGATGTGAACCGAAACAAATGTTACATGTGAAATTGATTATCCAATATTCAACATGTCTTTCGTTATTATGTGATGCTAGTGAGGAAATCCCAACATTCAAATTACTTGTTACCACATTGCGATACTAACCGGTGGTCCAGCGGGCCCTGGTGGGCCTTTATTTCCAGGAGGACCTTGAGGACCCTGAAAAAATTGGTAATAAAAGACAAAGGCAAGGAGTATTTGACACGGCCTTATAGACAGCGCAGTGCTGTAAATGTTAGTGCGTGGTTTAAGACTGGATCCCTCATATGGCTTGACCTCAGCTGACCACCAGAGGGGGACAGTGAGCTGCACAACCAAGCTAAGTGGCACGTAAAACATGGCAGTGTAAGTCAGCATTTCTTACAACAATGTCTTAGTAAAGTTGTATAATATAATAAAAGTCTGATAAATTTGCTTCAAATCTATGCAATATATAAAAAACAATGCAGGTATTAAATAACATCGCTGTTATATATGTATTCTTACCGGTGGTCCAGGTAATCCATCAACCCCAGGGAGACCACTTTCTCCTTTTTTTCCCTGAGAAAAAGATGCACCAGTGTTTACCTAATAATAGCATGCAACTATTTTCACAGGGATCCTCAACCTTGTCTGTACATGAACAAATGTATCTGAGGCAAGTGTTGTGTGTTTCAGCGCAGATGTCTTGAGAGAAAAAATGTCTCGTACAAAATGTACGAGAAAAAGGCAGATGAGGTCTATGTTTTTTAAATACCACATCTGTGGCAAAAAATGTATTTTGGTCAAATTGTCCGTCAGAACCTGCCACAGTGTTGACCCTTACTGCCCCCAGCTGGACTAAAATGGTATTGCTTCCAGTTTCCGCCTAGGAGCAGAAGCGTCCCCACGGCAAGACACTAGTAATTGGTGATGACTGTCAGCCAGGAAATGACCGTGTCCCTGGGGCTGGCAGAGGCATCGCGGCCTGCCGGGCTGTACTGTTCTCGAGCTGACAACAGACACGCTCTGCTGGACAGCTCCGAAGGCGAGCCGGAGCACATGGAAACTGGACTGAATCACAACACGACTCTTGTTTTGCTCTTGAGTGGAAATCCACTTAGAATGTCTAACCCATCTATGCTGAGGATGGATGATTTCCGTTAAGGGCCTCATGAAGACCTGACAAATGCCCAAGGAGAGAACAGCTCAGGATATGAAATAGGATCTCCAACAGTAAGATAACCTCTCTACAGCACTGCATAGCAATTACTGGTTTTGCTATGGGATGGCACACTGTCCAAACATGCTGCGCCCCATTTCTGAAGATGTCCTGAGAGAAGGCTGAGCAATTCAGATTTGGCTGAAAAATCCTGTCATTCTCAGCAGAATCTGTTCCCATATTCCTTCGATAAGCTCACATTTATAATGGATATGGTCTTCATTATGTGGAACACATGGAAAATAAAATTAAGAATAATCATTGTATATTATGACAAACATGCATATAAAAGTTAGTAACTAAAGACAGGAAAGGCCATCTTTGGTCATCTTTGATTAATTACTCACCGCACAATATTCGACTGAAAAAAACTCTGTAGATAACCTTGAGTAAGATAGTGAAATCCATACAATCTTACCCTATGGCCGAATTCCCCAGGTTCTCCAGGAAGTCCTGTAGGGCCTTGTGGACCCTAAAGGAAGAAGGAAACACTTCAAAATCTCTTCCTTATTTGCAGGATGCATGGAAAGGGTTGATATTGCTTGTTGTTCATGACAAATGCATGCCTGACACCCATCCCAGCTGCCTCCCTCTGGTGGCTCAGTCAGGGAGTCCTGCAGCCTTCCACATGCTACGCTAACTCCATGCTCTCACCGGTGCTCCGGAGGGCCCCATTGGGCCTTGGGGGCCACGAGGTCCGGGGGGTCCCTGCAAAAACAGCAACACCAAAGCTAAGGCAGGATCCTTTCATAATCTGCCAAGACTTTTTAATGCCATGATTAATCACTATTAGCATTAGCTCAGAGATACTGTCGTGTTTTTGGTTTTCATACCTAGTTATGTAAGTTAGCATGCATTACAGGTGTCGCATGATGTACTTACAGGCTCTCCTTTCAAGCCTTCCCTTTGAACCTAAGCAGTGAAATGCAAACAATCAAGAAACTGAATTGAATTGAAATCCTTTATTGTCATCGTACTGGAGCACGGATGCTACTTGTACAACGAAATTGCAGTGGCTACTTCTAAAGTGCCACTGCATATACGGACATAACATTTACATACAAACAACATTTGCAATAGACATATAGACAAACAGCCATAGAGGGTGAAAGAATAGTAATACAATAGTAGTGCTATAACGCACAGTGTTAAGTACATAAAATAGCAGGGAGCAGATTTGTTCTCTTCAGAATTGCGAGGTTGATGTGTTTTTTTCTTGCATTTTTCCCTGTTGGCCAATAAAGCAATTTCCCCACACACCGGCTGCATTGGGATTCAGGGACTGCACCCTTCTAAGGCTGCATGCGAAGACCGAATGTGTCACAGTGGTGCGACGATACTGTCCCATTTCGAAGGCTCCTTTAAATGCGGTCTCGAAATGCATCCTTCTTTTGCCAAGTTCTGAAGGATCCATCTGTTGGATCCTCCGCAGCCCAACATAACTCAAGATTCATTGTGCAGACCCTCAAAGGACGCAGCCTACAAAGCCTGCATGGACCAAGTTCTTTGAAGGATGCAGCCCCTGAACTCAAGACACAGACGTGTGAGGTCTCTCCTCTGTGGTATGCAGCTCTAGGTGGCACTAAGTATGAGTGGGATGCTGGGCAGTTTACGATTCGCTCAATGCTTACCACGTCCCCTGGCAAACCTGCCGGGCCTCTTTCTCCCTATGGGAATGAAAACAACAACAAATAAAGTACAAAAATACTTTTATAAAGAGGAGCATCGTCTGCAATAAGAGTGTAATGTTGTCGAGGGGAACAGAATTTTTGGGAGGAGCGCCTCTGGCAGTCATCTACAGACATGCAGATGATACTTCTGCTCATGTTTTGTTGTTTTCTGTTATTTGCGCCAAAGCATCGGGGGATGTTCAGGCGTGTGGGAGCATGGCCGTGCCCTAAAGGGGGGCTATAGCGTGTCTGTAGAATGAGCAAGAATCGCTCCTCAGCACCTTAAACAGGCAGGGATGTCGTAATTACAGGCTATCCTTAAAACGTATTTCTAAGCAGACAAATGACAGGGCCTCCACCAAGAGGGAGGAATGTCTGGAGCATCATAAGGGGCAGACAAATCTCTCGTCGTGGTCGATCTATGTGACATCATGTCCCAGACCAGTCCTACGTCACTGTCTTCGGGGAGGGGATTAACCTATCAGTCTATTACTATGGTAAGTGATTCTCACTGTGAGCTTTTTACAGCTTACTCTGACTTTGTCTCATACTCTCTGACCCAACGGTAGACCCTGGCAATACCATCAGGTTTGGTTCATAAGCACTCGGCCTCAACCGACCAGCAGACCAGATTTGACCACCCAAAATATACCAATCAGGGCGCATATCAAGCAAATTCATGAGAACCACAGCGGCTTTCAAGCCAAAAGACTATTTCTGCAAAATCAAAATGTATTATTAAGCAGCTAATGCATTACATTCATTTTCCGGGCTACATCCCCCATTTCTCATTCTCTCATAGGGACACTTTGAAGAGCAATGCACTGAATTACACACATACCTTCTCGCCTTTGGGCCCGATAGTACCAGGTGGTCCAATCAGTCCCCTGGGGCCCTGTTATGAATTTTTGGAAAGTGATAACACAGATTGCATCCTACCCTTGTGTATTTGCTTTGCTCCATACTGCAGACTAGCACACGAATACATCCGTATTCCTAAATGGTATTATAAATAAAAGTACGGCAGCATTACTCTTCAGTTTCTTCAATCATGATCCTTATTTTAAAAGACTTACTGATAATTGCTTGTTTTCGAAATTCAGTTCAATAATTCACTGCAAGGCAATTAAATGTTTGCTGCCAGAAGAGAGGCCCACTAGGACAAATTAATCTGCACATTCTAGGAAGGTTGCATGTTTTAGGAAGTGCATTAAGAAGATTTAAGAACATACATCTTTTCCCGGATGACCTGGCTTTCCTGGCAATCCATCCAAACCAGCAGTTCCCTAGAAAAAACATGGGGAAAAATCACATATTTCCTGTGACACTGACAGATCGAACAGTCAGAAGATGGATGGGTGGATGGATGGATGGATGGATGTATGGAAATTGTATTTTTTTAACCACAGGTCTGCCTGACCACAAGAGGGCAACCCACACCACTTTTGGACTCTCAGTTAAGGGATCAGCCACCTGATTACGAGATAAGTAGGGATCAGCCACCTGATTACGGGATAAGTAGGGATCAGCCACCTGATTAAATGTAATTTGTGGTCCTAATTAAAAAGGATGAACCGTCGGTCTTAAATGTTCTTGTGATTCTTTAACTTTAAGAATTGTTTGGTGTCGGTGGGCTCTCACTGTCATAGAGGGAAAACCAGGAATTTGGGGGTCACAGACACCCAGTGACACCCAGGGACGTGAAGCAAGGATGCAACTAAAAAACGTGATTCTGTTATTGTTCATGTCAAAATGTAGAGCAGAGAAACTGCAGACATATTTAAGGATGACGACATCACCTTCACAGAGATGCGTATGCAGGGATTAAACTCTAAGTGTAAGAAACAATGACCCCATGATTGTACTACAACAGGAAACACTTAGGCATCCTGAAACACTGTGAGAATCAAATTTAAATCCATACAGAAAAATCGAAGGGTGAAATGTGTCATTGGCATTCATTCATTAATTCATTACCATTACAGTCAAGAATCACTGTTTAGCTCCATTGCCAGTCCTGCAGTAATTTAAATTAATTGAATTTAATTGTGAAGATTATTTGACATCTCCCAAGTACTTTGTCTTTAAAAATGTAATTTGAATATTATATTACATCTAGACATAATAGAATATTTAATAAATCCTTGACACAGCAGTTTGGGGCTGTGTTATTTTGTTTTACCAAATAACTCCCAAGGTCAAAACCCTGGCGGCAGTTTTGGCTTTTAGAAAGCTGTATTTTTGTGATATCAATCCTTATTACAGATACCAGTCGTAAAAATCAGGTGGTACAAGTTGCACACAGAAATAGTTGTCTATGACCAGCGCAGAGCCACAAAGGAAGTGTGCGGAGAACATTAGGATCATTGCATCTGTTAGTACCATCTCAGGCCCAACCCTCCTCCTTTAGGGGGCACATGCATTTGTTTCTGGAATGTAATGAAACCTTTTTCAAGTTAACCCTGTCATGTACTGGCTTAAACATCTTAATTCCACCTGTCTTTGTCAAAAACAGTAAATACTTGTTCATTGAAATGTCCTGAAATATCAGAACTCAAAATCAATGGAGAAGCGCAAACACGGACAGGTAATGTACATCCAAACATCAAACTAAAGGCAACACAACTGTGACCCTCACTTTGTTAAGGAGTTTCGCTTAATGAATAGATAATTATCAGGGATTAGATTAGGCCAAACATATAAATAGTTATGTGATACTATATGGTGCTACTCCAAATGGAAAAAGGAAGGAATCAACAACTACAAATAGCTCGCTTAGCCCAAATCACAGCAGATGCTGCTCTTACCCTCAGTCCAGTTTCTCCCTTATCTCCTTTGAAGCCTGAGTCACCCTACAAAATTGAAATATGAATTAAATCCATATTCCATATGTTTGTATTATATTTTATCCACAAAACTCAGTGCATTGTTTTATTCATACTGATTTTGATAGATTCTTTTCGCTTTAATAATCTCATGTTTCTAATGGTCATGGAGACCAGCCCGTAACCTCCATCAAGGCGGCACTTACAGATACTCCTTTGGGGCCGGGTGATCCGGGAAGCCCTGCATCACCCTGCACTCCCTGGAGGATGGCAGAGAGAAGGAGGGACTTCAAACGGAACAATCCCCAGAAGATGCAGAGCAGAAGCCCAGCTCCGGCACACGCAAGGCTCAGCATGTGGCAGATGATTTTTTTTTTTGACAATATTCCAGCTTCATGCTGTTTTTCTTTATCTAGACTGTAACACATTGTTTATTTATTATTACTAATAATATCATATCTCTGCTAATAATACTGTTATGCTGAAACCTTATAAAAATATATTTTTTGTTTATACTGTACATCCAATTATTTTATACCAAGGCTGAGGCAAATGCAATAATAAACTAAACATCAAAACCCAAAAAACAAAAAAGGGTACTCACGGATGCTGTGAAAGCTTTGTTAAGCTATATTAATATAGGAGCTATTAAGAACAGCCTTTTAAAGCCTAAATGATCCGAAGGGCCTGCACACAACCTCCTGCTGCAGTAGCTCTTGATATAGCAGTAACATTTCAAATCACCACTTTCCACTTTTGTTGCTCCACAAAAGCCTTTGACTTGAGCTGCTAGTTAGCGACAAAGCGAGTCACTCGGGCGAAACCTTACAGACTTTTAGCTGTGTCATTATGGTGCTTTACAACTGCGCACCAGCAGGGGGCAGACTCTCTCCTCACTCTGTCCATCTGACTGGCTTATCCTGTCTTGGACTTGGGGATTTCAGCAATGCTTGGATGCTGTAGCCCTCAATAATAAGGAGGATTTGATTAAAAGAACATGCTAACCAAACCTGATTCGGCATTTCCACTACTAGTGAATAGGCACAGAATGCTTACTGGAAAAAAACTGGGAATCTATTTTCTCACGAGAATGATGATAGAGGCAGTCTGGGACACCCACACGCCGGAATATCCTTGTGATTTTGCATAGCCCAGCAGGCAGGTAACTCTAGCCAACATGAGAACACATTTTCCCGGTTTCTTGGAAGGCTTAACTGGATCTTCGCCGCATCTATAACGTTTACTTAATTTCCCAGATGTCAGCCCATCGACCGTATGTCCTATCGCAGCATAACCACTTAAAGAGGGTAAAATCACTTAAACGCATTTTAAGAAATACAGTCTTATCCCATTAATGAAAATAAATGCTGTTTATCAGACCGATTCATCAAGGCTTTGTGATTTGCGTGGACATACCTTAGGACCAAAAGGACCAGACAGCCCAGTCTCGCCCCTTTCTCCAGTATGACCCTACAATGCAAGCCAGATTATTGCAAATATTAGGGCATTATTTAAAGGATTTTTAGTTGATCAGAATAACATGGGGCTCATCTACACATCTACAACTACTGAGTGCCAACTGCAGTGTGTGAGTTGGTGTGAGTTGGTGTGAGTTGGTGTGAGTTGGTGCGGTTCCCTTGTGATGGAGGCGGTACTCACTCTTTCACCCCTCTCTCCTTTCTTCCCCGCAAGGCCTGGCAGTCCAGTTCCCTGCGAGAAAATTAAATGAAGGACGTCTCATTTTTAGATTCTAATAAAATAAAACAAAGTCCTTTTGATCTCATGAGACAACTCTGTAAGCTTATTACTCACTGAACAATCTACTTAAATTTATAGAAAAGATTCCGCCTTATTTAAACATTTGCATATATTAACTATAGTACATACAGGGGTTAAAATGTGATTTGGTGGGTGGGGAACCCTAATATCTGGGGTAGCGCTACAGCACACAAAAATGAGATAGCTCAAGATAGCTCTCAAATTCACTCACGATACGTCCACACTGATACGTCTCCATACACACAGGTGTTTCACTTAGTTATACAATAGCATTTCCTAAAGGAGTGAAAATGTGTATGACGTGGCCGTTAGCCCTTGTGAAAAAGCCCTACATGAAAATATAAGATCATATATGATTCATATTTGAAAGGGGCCATAATCATGTATGCAAAGTAGTACAGAAGGTTTTTTCTGTATGGGAGCTTAAATTGGGCATGTCTGCATTTACACAGTGATTGGTAAATTAGTTACTTTTTGTGCAAATATGCAGCAGTCACACTGTGTAACATGATATTTAGCTGTATGTAGGTCAGCAACAGGTAAAATGTCACTGAAAGCAGCTCCTCCACACCAGCCATGTTGAAACACTGTTTACGTCCATGTAGGGTGACCAGCTAGAGAAGAGAGAGTGTAACTAGTGGGACCAAATCACGGATTGGCCGTATGATGACCAGGGACCAATGAGAGCTATTTTAGAGTCTATGTTTTCAAAAGTCTCTGTTTTCCCTCATCCACACTGCAACTTGAAAACAGAGTTTTCAGACGTACATGGCCGTAACCTCATACTAGCAGCAGGACCAGTGGTGGCACTAAAATCGCTGTCTGGCCATGCTGATCGCGAGCTCAGACACAGCACGAGAGGGGGGGCCCTGTAGGCGATTCCTCACAGTCATCGGCAGCAGTTGCACCCCTCACCTCCCTGCTACAGCTTGCGTGTTCGATTATATTTGTTGAGCTCTGTCCTACCACTTCAGAAAGAAGAATGTCATTTTACACTCGCTCCCATATTAGAAATAGCTAGTACTACAATCACAAGTTTATTTGCACACATGAACCTGTTGAAGGGAAGGGGATGAGGACAAAAAAAGGATGTGTGTTGAGTGTGGGGGCGGGGCCATGTGGTGATATTACGTTCTGATTTGTTGAGTATTTTGACTCCAGAGTTGCCAGGTCCGGGGTTGTCCCGCCCAATTGGGCTATTTTGAAAATACAGTTGCGGGTAAATATTAGGAGGTCGCGGGTTGTGGGTTTCTGGGCTGTTCCCTTAATGTTCCGCGGCAGCGGACTATAAGGGGAAAATGAATTGTTATGGATGCAGATGGCTTCTAATGCTAACTAAATCACTAGTAACCGAAAGTCAGAGATGGACGCACACAGAAAGGCGAGCGCGTTCGTTTGCGTGACATCAGTCATAGTGCACGTATTGACTCGGTACGGGTAGCTACGATTATAAAGTCAATGAGCAAAACTGCCACTTTTTTGACTGACTTTTTTGACTTACTAATTCGCTCTAACATAATATAAAAACACACAGTTTTGACAACTTTCTCTGACTGCAAAGTTTTGGCTGTGCAGAAATAATCAGAATGCCACTGGTCCAGTGACACAAATATAAAATTTTGATGTAACAAAAAAAACTTACCTTTTCTCCTCTGTCTCCCTTCAGACCTGATTCTCCTGGTGATCCCAAATCGCCCTGGGGATTGGTAATGACTATTAGCGAACAGTCAATGTATAGCTTTCCATAAGCCGTGATGTTACTAGTAATACCGGAATCATTTTATAATAACATTCTGAGTGCCATTTTTTCATAAACACTAACTAGTACTGCTTGTTTGTTGCTTGCAGTTGAAATCGTTACTTGGTTTTGTGATGTCACGTTTCTTTAAAGCAACCCTTTAGACGTAATGCATGAACGTTTTATGACTGCTTAATTACACAGTGCCACCAAACACTGGCCTGCAAGACATTTCTTTGGCTTTCATAAACCAGTATACAACATATTGGCCTCTAATCATTCCCAGAACATTCATTCATCGTACACGCAATGACATCATCGAAGAACACAAAATCAGGCAACGCCATATTGTGAAAATGCTTTCAATTAAATATCACTTTTGCCAGTAATTCGGTGGATACAGTGCTGTTTGGATGCTGCTGTTCCCAAGAGAAAGGTGCAAAACTCTTGGAAAACTTCTTTAAGCTTTACTGTGTTTTGTAAGATATACAAGCTATAACATGTTAACAAATGGCCATAACGTTGTATGATAAGCCAGCAGGTTAGAGCTGTAATCGGCCCGAACCTGGCCTGAGCCCGACAGAATTGATAGTTCTGGATAGAAATTGAGCCCGAACCCGACCGAACCCGCGTAAGCACAACCGTACATTGAAATCTGGACTGCGCTATACATTAATCCATAGATACGACTGGAAATACATAAATTTGATCCAAAATGTATTTATTCTAACAAAAATGATATATAACATACACCTAGTAAACCATAGGGTAATTCTCTAGCAACCCGAACATGGTAAAGTGATTGTATTTTTACATTTTAAATGCCGCGTCTGCAAACAGCGCTCGACCGCTTTTTACCCTTAGTAATGTGCTTCCCATGTACATAAGGGTCAAATTAGCAGAGAACAATGATGCATAAAACTACTATCACTAAAGCCGCGACTGTGTTAGGGTAAATAAAGTAATGAAAATAAAACAATTCCCGTGATAAAAACATTGGGGATCTTGCGGCGAACGCTGCTTATACCCCTAATAATAGGACCTTTCTGTGGACAATATCTGACCATTACATGGGTAGGTAATTCACTTACTGCTCGGCAGCGGAACCGATATTTTTCCGCACTGCGAACCTGATGTTTTCCTCGGGTTTCACGTGTCCGTGTTTGTGGGCGTATACACAGTCACTTTGGGCCACCTCTGATTGGTGAGCATGACTGGCACGCGAGGAGCACGGCACTTCTGATTGGTGAGACTGACTGTCAGACAAGGAGGACGGCATGAATTTGTAAAAAAGTTTTTAACCCTGGGTCAGACGTGCTGTATTATGCATAATGTGAAATCGATAAATTGCTCCGCCTTAGCGCTCATTTACCGTGCAAGCCGGAGCGCAAGCCCGAGCCCGTGTAAAAGGATAGAAATTGAGCCCGAACTAGACCGAACCCATCGGGTCCCGACGGGTTCGGGCAAAGATCTTCAGCTCTACAGTAGGTATTATATCAATGTTTAACTTCTACTGAGCTTTACAGCAACTGCAATAAAGTGACGTGCAGAATTTTAATTATATATATTATTATTTTAATTTTAATTCACATGAGGGTTACCCAGTGTTTCTGGACATAACATAGATGACTCTCTCTGGAATTAATTTGAATCGACTGGCTCTAGATTGCTAAACTTCCATGTTCCTATAGGAACAATAGTTATCCTAAATTAGTCCCTTTCATCTTAGCTAACATTTGCAATTATTTTGCAGTTGCATTTATCCAAAGAGACATACAGTTCAGATAGCAGGGTCAGTCAGTCCCTGGAGCACTCGGGAATACGTGTCTTGGGTCAACCCTTGCCGACCATGGGATTTGAACCAGCAACCTTTCACTCACAAACTGCCCCCCAACAAAATGGGATTCAATACTATCCGTACAACTATAAGATAATATCAGTAAAATACCGCGCAAGACTAGGATTTGCAATTTAGTGGAAAATCCAGAATGTAAACGTGTAACTGTCCTGTGATGGACAGGCAGCAGACATGAAGCCCTGGAGGTCAAGACCACAACCATTCATACAACAGGTCAATGAACCCAGACTGTCCTTGCAACCCCATCTTTGACACGAGATAACGGTGCTGCCGTGGGCAGGGGGAAAAAGGCACTTACCATTTTATTTTAGAAAAGGAAATGTGGAAAAATATAGAAGATAGAGGCACATAGAACAGGACAAGAATTTAGACCACAAACAAGATGTTTGTAGATTCATGTTTCAACAGTAAACTCCTCCTATATTTAGCTCAAACAAAAATCTTTAAATGTGAGCATGTTCTCAGAATTATAAATGCATAATTAGACAACAAATACAATATAATTAGACCAAATTCCTCTGATTACCCATACTGGGACTGAGTATTGCAAAAGAATATGTCTTTATGTATAGAATTGCCAGGAAAAGCAATTGCAGGTGAGTGTTTTTGTTCACCAGTAAGCTATGGCCAGAACTGCAGCAATGGAGACAAACAGGGCTGTAGACAGGAAATCAGACCTTCACAGCACCATTTTGGCTCTCATCTGCTGCACATGTGTCATTGTGGTGGACAGCTCCAGATACAGCCATGACAGGCTCAGCTCAAGCAAGGTACAAATGGATGAGTAAGGGATTTTTTTGGCCATCATTTAAATATCATGTCAGTGTTGTCTCCTTGTGGAGCCACGTGCTGTTACATACTGTATATCATGTCACATGACACGTCAGTGTCTGCCTGATACTGTCAGCTCAGCACGTCTGTTCCCCCCCGGAGACAAGGTGAAATTCTTCCCAGAAGGAGCCCATCGTGCACGCTGTCAGCTGTATAAGAGTCTTTCACGGTACCATACTGCATAAATAGGTGGCTCGCATCCCCATAAATCACTGAAAACCCCAAATAATAATATCTGCAGGTACCAGAGATTCCTGACAAAACAATAATGTCCTAAAAACATTCCCCTTCCTTTTAACCACTGAGGAGTTTAACTGTTAAAACCATGACCTTACCTTTTCACCCCTGTCACCTTTGATAGAAATGGCTCTGCCCTGCAAATAATCAATCAACAAAGATCAATTATTTGGAGCCAGAGAAGAAAATAGAGGAAAGAACAGCATTTCTAATCAAATGTGGCTCACAGCTAAAGGTCTACATTTCTTAAGAAATAGTAAAAGACCTAATGCATTCAGTATCTAACATTTTAATATTTGCATTTGAATAGCAGATGATAAAATAAAAAGGTTTTTACATTTCTTTGCATTCTTTTGCATATTATCTACCCTGAACAGGATTAGTGGTTAGAAAATGGATGGATGGATATCTTCTATGCCATTTGCTATATTTAATTAGTGTGATTATGCCACTTTATTTGGTTATTGAAATTACAGTGTGTTGCCTAGCTTTATTAGCCAATATAGTCCAAATGTCTAAGGAGTTCATACAGTGTCTCCTTTTTCTCCTTTCAGGCCGGGGGGTCCAATTTCACCCCGACTCCCAGTGTCACCCTGTAAAGAAATTCACGTGGCGTCACGACAGAAGCATGGTGCAAAAAACCCACCAGCGCTTAAAATCCTGTTCTATAAACATCATTTAATTCATTGAAATAACTAAAGTGTTCTCTGTTTGTTTTAGATGGATGACCTTTTCACCCTTGGCGCCATCACGTCCAGGTGGACCGGTCTCTCCCTGCGAGAAGCAATTTATAGGAATCAATTGACAAAATACATTTTGTACTGTAACTCTCTGTGATTCTGCACATTGTGGTGTAGACCAGTGTTTCTCAAACCGGTCTTTGGAGACCCCCTAACAGTTCATATTTTTGCTCCAGCCTAGCACAGAGCCACTGGAGGTCTCCAAGGACTGGGTCAAGAAAAACTGGTCTAGACAGTTGTTTTGGGCCTATGTGTTCCACACTTTAATTTTGGAATTAGGTTTACTGGCACAACTGCAAGGTACTGCCTGTTCTGCATCCAACAAGGGACCTTTTTTGATGAACATTTCATTAAATTTTCTTTTTGTTGTTCTTGTAGAAGTCTTTGCAGAACGACAGCAAATTCCGAGCTAAAAATAGGTTAGCTTCCAATCATTGTGTCACACAACGAACAGAAGAGGAAACCCGAATGTCTACAGATTGACCGCTTCATCCTGTTTGGGGATTCTCCCCCGGGCGTGTCTCTTACCTGTGCCCCTGCGGCGCAGGTGCAGTTAATGGCTTTGGGGCCGCTCAGCTGCTGGCCGCTTTTGGGGGTGGTGGTCATAGGAATGTCCGTGGGGGGGTGCTCGATAACGACCGTCTTCGGACACTGAGAAGGCCAGATCAAGAGCTTGGTGAGAATAATCAGTGCCAGGAATAAAGCGCCAATATTATGAGATACTAAGAAAACAGGGACACCCCCCCCAATTCCCCCACTTACAACACCGTTGGGGAGGTCACAACAGGTCTCCAGCTCTGCATGCTTCGAATCACAATATATGACCATCCTCTGGAGGTCAAACTAGAGAAAGAGGCAGAAATCCTCACACCAAAGCTCAGATTCCTACATGCATGTTGACAAAGGTATGGGTTAGAGTGGGAAATGCAATATGTGCCATGTGCAATGTGACTGTAAAAAGGCAAAAAGTCAGCAGGGCTGTAAATCAGAGAGGAGCTGCTACTCACGTCGATAGGCACACTGTCGTACACCCGCTTCCCAATCACCGTCTTTCCATTCATGTCTATATCTTCTCTGTCTTCGATGGGCAGTGTTTGTAGATGCTTACAGTCCAGGTAGAGGGACACCGATTTGGCCTGGACGCTGAGTGCGATCTTGTGCCAGTTTCGGTCAAACAGGCTCTCGACCTCAGGGTCCTTGAAAACGGCTCTCACCGCATCCTTGGTTAGCCCCACGGCGTTGTACTCCAGTGCTTTACTCGGTCCATCCAGGCGGATGGATACCTGGAAGCAGGCATGCAACTTGTAGCTTCAATCGAGAGGTGTAGGACGGGATGAATTCCATAAAAGCATCACTTACACTTAAATTATGCCAAACCCTTTATGTTTGTTGAGTTAGCTGAAGAGAGTCAACTCTTCAAACAATGTCCACTCTCATGACAATATCAATACAATATCACCCCAAACAGCATGCTAGACCTCGACAGCATCAGTAGAATACCACCCCAAACAGCATGTTAGACGTCTTGGAAAACCGCACACCTATAGGAATGCTATCGCACCTGTGGGATCCCGTACTTGTCAAAGATTTGCCAGAGATACCAGTCTTCTCGTCTAGAGGTTTTTCTGAACTTGAATGTGGTCACAAAGGCATATTCATCGGGAAGACCTTGAGGGAAAACATCTCTGAAAGGCAAAGAAAGACAGGCAATGATAGATGGCATTACCCAAGTATACCTCTTGACGCTGTTAGGTGAGAAGATAGCAGCGAGGGCTAAATGTGCTACAGGCAGAGTACAAATGGCAAGCTTCACTGACGCATCAATAGCAAGTGCAGATATGAGAGACAATAAGCACTCTCGAGTCTGGCCGCCAGTGATGAGCTCATTGTTTGGCGGCTCTGGGAATGCTTCTTTCACACTGATGTGCAGCACAGAGAGTCCGTGACAACCTCGGGTCACGCTGCGTCATGTAGCCACTCTGCACATTCTTTTGCTATAACTGACTTACACAACATGCACAGCACACATATGTGCATCATAATAATAAAACAAAAAAAACAATCACTTGGTAAGTCCCATCACCAAGAACTGATTTAAAGCTTCCTTCATGTTAAATGCTTTTATAGTATTCCAGTATGCTTGAAACTCTTAGTACAATTAGAATCCAAAAAATGTAATTATCTTCTCACCTAATATAGGATTTTTTAAAACTGTCATATTCCATATGAAAATATGTTTGTTTAGATGAACTGGAGTCTTATGGTGTCATTGTACGCTTGTCATGAGTGGAAAGATTGTTTTTATGAACAGACCAAAATCCCCATTTTAACTGCTCAGGTTAATTAATATAACATTGACTTACTCTGTTTTCTGCACGACAGGCAGGGTCCCAAGGCGTACATAGGAGCTTTGGCCCGGTTCAAACCTTGTCCCCAAAAGATCCCGAACATTAAAATACTCCATGAGGTCAAATCCTGAAAACAAAAAGAAGAGAAAAAAATACAGCTCTGCTGTTTGAAGATGTACAAAGGTCCCGGCCACCGATGGTGTACCAGCGGAAAGTGTTACAGCGAGGACAGAGGGCGGATGGTGGAGCCACGATGACACATAGTGGTGGCAACGCGACCCTTGAAGAAATGTTATTCATAAATCTGCGAACCTATTGCCTTCAAGTAAAAGAGCCATCACAGTTCTTTTTCAAGTGTAACTTCAGCAACACAAAGCAATTAGATTTGCAGTTTAATGCTTCCAACAGACAAAGAATCTGCTGCTTGAACCTTTAAACCATCAAGGAGCCATTTGAGCTCCTTTTCTTCTAAAAGCAAGCCCGAGATTTTATTCTAAACATTTAACGGCCCAAATTCTGCTGTAGCAGTTCCCGGTCTACAATGAAAGGCAATACCCTGTCTGTCTGCTGTCCTCATCGAGCTATATCTGTGGCAGTTGTACCACTAGTCTGTGATCACAGAGTCACCCAGCTGTCTCTGTAATGTACCACTAGTCTGTGATCACAGAGTCACCCAGCTGTC
>JAODKM010000044.1:19489265-19500673 GCA_026780845.1 Petrocephalus sullivani | reverse complement strand
AGACTGTCCATCACAGGGAACACACACCGCTCACACCCACAGACAGTCCATCACAGGGAGCACACACCTCTCACACCCACAGACTGTCCATCACAGGGAGCACACACCTCTCACACCCACAGACTGTCCATCACAGGGAACACACAGTGCTCACACCCACGGACAGTCCATCTCAGGGAGCACACACCTCTCACACCTGCGGACTCACCTTAGCACGTCTTTGTACTGTGGGGGAATCCAGATAGCCACCCCCCTTGTCACCCGCCATCTGCATGTTGCACTGTGGTCCTAGGAGAATGTTATTTCGTACCAATACCAAACTAACAATAAAGCCCACTTGACTTGACTTTAGGATAGATTAGGGTAGATTTATCCACATGAGGTTTACTCTGGCTTGAAAACTACACATATTTAAAACTAAAAATTAATATAATAAATATAAGTACATTTCATCACTGAGCCTGGTTTCTCTCTATAAAGCTCTCATCATTAATGCATGGATCAGACTTGGAGTATTTACAGTATTCAGATACAGGAGAAATTAATTAAATAATGAACAATTAAAAGAAATGTTCCGGTTGCTGATCCTTTTATCCATGTATAATTAGAAATGTCAGATATGGCTGAAAAGCAAAAAATTCATGAAATCTTGTATTTCTCCAATAATTCAAATACCACCCATCCATCCATCCATCCATCCATCTAACCCCAGCCACGGCTGCATGGGGACATGGACCCTGATACCCAGGCCGCACAGGGCACAGGGCTGGGGTACACGCTGGCTGGGTACATATACGCACATCATCATACACTATAGGCAATTCCAGGACCCAGCCTTAGATGTGTGAGGGAACATTACTGCCTACTGAGTCACTATATGCCACCTCTTCACAATACTCCAATGGCCATTGTGGAGTAAAACCCACACATTATTATACTCACTAGGCATTGTTTGTAGCTATTGCCAGTACATTTAAAACAGATGAAATAGAAAAATTGGTTTGTACTGTATATGTAATCTCTGTGGGTTATAAACCATGGTCCCTAAAAATAGTGTAGCAATCCCAGAATCCTCCTGTAGGCAACACAGCATCTACCCCCGGGATTGAGCATTAACGTAGGCTTCCTCTAACAGTTTTGACAATATTAACATTCACAATAACACGTTTATTGATCAAGAATTTTACTTTAATGCTTCACATAATTCACACTCCCAAATGTGCAATCAATTCATCTTCAGCGACATTTTCAATATTTGGTCCTCTTTGTCTCAAATAGCCACTTGTTCTCATTGGTTCATTATTCAAATGTCCCCGGTCTTCTTTCTGAAATGTAAAACATGTCATCTACCCTTAATAGAGTCGTCTGCCTTGCTCAGTGACCCATATTTATCTCTGTGCGCTATGTAATTATCTGCTGCAAGAATTTAGAAATGACTAATACTATAATATTAAATCTTTGTTAATATCTACCCTGCATATGAAAGATATTGTAACATACAGGTGTTTCTTTTTAAATAACTGTTTCGTTAGTTATAGCCGCACAGGCAGATTATGGTTAGTTGTCCTTGGTGGCTTTTCCAGGCGTTTCCAGGTTCTCCATCTTGTGAGTTGGCTTCCTGGACCTGTCCAGCATCCGGCTGGCCTCCTTCAGCACCTTCTCCGTGTGCTGGCCCACAGCATTCCTCACGGACAGCTTCCTGTCCGCCTCCGCCATCGCCATGTTGGGTTTGTTCTGAACTTCGTCCACGCGCTTAGCCCTCCGCAGCCTCTGGTACCTCGCGCTGGGGTCTCGCCCGCCCTGCTCCACAGCCGTACCAGGAGCTCCAGCATGGAGTTCAGCGGAAGGGAACATCTGGGGCAGAGGGACATCCCGTGGCAATGGAGCTGTGTTCTGCTCCACCTGGAATGCCGGCAGGAGAGCCTTGGCAGGCTTCTGGGCTCTGGGGGGTTGCCCAGGTGCCTTGTGGGAAGAGTGCGCAGAGGCCTTGGCCTTCTGGGGGACAGGCTCCAGTCCCACCCGCCCCGGCCTCCTTGTGCTGCCATTGCCTTCCTGCGTCTGGGACTCTGTCACCTCGCTAGTGAGCTCCAGTGGGGCCAGCTTCAGAGGCCGTCTGGGTGCCTGGTATTCCCTCTCCGGCTCGGGGAAGGATTCCCTGAGCGCCAAGCCCCGCCGGGGTGCTTTAGAGACTGTAAACCAAGCCCCCGCCGTCTCCCTAGACTCTGTTGACAGATAGAGGTCAGGTGGTTTTGAACTGCTGCCATTTTTAGAGACCAGTCTTGGCTTCTGGCCACTGAGATGAGGCATAGTATTTTTAAGTGAAGCACTCGGCGGTCCATCGGTCCGAGTAGCTCCCTAGGGAACAGAAACATTCACTTCTTATCATCACAGACCTTGCAATCAAAATAAATCAGTAGGAGAAACCCATCGGTGGGTGGTGAAAGGGCCAACCATAAAGGTTACCCTGGGATATGAGGGTACCGGATATTAGTCTGACTGACACATTAGGCTATACATTTCTGTGGACAAGAAAGCGGAGAACTTGCACACCCAAAGTCCTATATTTCATAACACAGTCCTACAATGCCTTTATTAGTCGGGATTCCACTGTTTATTTAAAATCGATCGTTGCTAGTTTATTATTTCACACGTTTAAACCCCAAACAACCATAGACACAAATTTCATGCTCCAACTGTCAACTCAGAATGGAATGTGACTATAATTTTTCCAAAAAACAAAAGTAAATATGAAATCAGAAAATTTTGTATACCTACATTTTACATTTTTTATGAGCATACATCACTGGAGAGCAGAGTTCTCTTTAATTCACCTGCCTTGAAAATATATTCTGCTCTTTAAAAAGAAAAAAAAACATTAATTTTGCCAGGAGCCATACTTACTACATTTAAATCTTAGTCATAGCCCTATTTTTTTACATTAAAAGAGCTTTTCAGTGAATAATCAAACATATGTGTGTGTGTATTTATGTGCTTTATAAGGAAAACTAAACTATCATAGGAAGTTCTTGCGTATGATCTACGGTAATTAATTACATAAATTCACAAATAAGTTTTTAATGTGTTGTAAATGCCAGAGAAGTGCACCTCTATTGCAAATGCCAGAGCGCCATCCAGTACACGAGCACAATTACATATCAGTTGCTGTGAAATAGGCAAGGCTTACCGACTTAGAGGCCATATCTTGAAGTTGATTTTTCCGAATCATTCGCTAGTGGATAAAAGCTGCGATATTGTTACCCCCCCTCTCTCTCTGTCTGTCCAAGAGAGTCCGATGCAGACTTGCAGAGTGACATCGTAAGAGGAACGGGCTTAAGGCGATACCAGCAGGTAAGATAATTAGAGAGATTGGGGTCAGTGTGCAAGTAGGGTGATCTCTGCTCATTTCAAATCCTGGAGACAGCTTCCAGGATAACTCCTAGTCCTTCACAGTGTTGGGTTCTTTTAGGTCTTTCCTGTGATTTTAAAGAAGATTATATTGAGGTTATTTGCAAGTATGTCTGTTTGTGTGCTTTGCCAGTCTCAAAGCCTAAGTTGACATGCGATTCTTATTTACCACTAGATGGCGACAAAGGCCCCTAATAAAACATGACATCTTAGCAACTGTTTATTTTTTGTGCATAGCATGAATACAAAACTTAAAGAAAATACTGGGCAAACATATTTTACACATTTTTGGTATTTAAAGTACTGAAGTATTTAAGAATTAAGAATTTACTGCTGAAATGTTAATTTGCATTTATTTATTGTGCAGATGCTTTCCTCCAAAGGGACATATAAGTGCGGCAGAAAGGGCCTCATATAAAACTGTGCTTATTTTAAGGGCATCCAGGCCACATATGCTTCCGCATGTCAATGTTCAGTAGGTTGGCCTTTTATACAAACGTATTCATGGAGCTGTTCCCGTTGACTTGTAGCCACATTATTAATTGAAACGGCTCAGAATTCTTATCACATGTATTTGTATCACAACAAACAATCAATGCTTATACTGTATAAAATGAGAGAGCCAAAAAATGGACCTTTGTCCTGGTTCTCAATGATCCATTGCCTCTGGTCTGTCACCCAAAGAAGGACTGTGGCACTCCACCCAATAGGACGACGAACAAAAAGGCACGTGACCGTCCAGAGGTCACAAGGCCCCGCCCCGAGGCTGGCATACATCATCAGCCGTACAACCAGGTTAGCAGAATTAAGGCACCTTTTGCTGAACTGTAGCAGATGTTGATAGTGCCCAACACCATATCTGATACAGGCTGCAGGCATGTACATGCACATTTGTAGTTTTTCCAAAAAGATACTTCTTAAGTTCCTCGATTTGTATTTTCTAGGTTTTTAACACGCTTATAAATACATTGATTTAGCTCCCTGCAAGTTCTACTTGAGTGTTGGCTTGACCCACATCGCCACTTCTTCTCTGATACCATAGCAACAATCATGCTAGCCCTGCTGAGACAATGATGGATTTAAACTTTACACGTGATACTCCAGATCTGAATCCCATGGCGGTGATTTCAGAAAGTCCATCGATGTTTTGCGAAGCAGGGTCCGCTCCGGCACCTGTTTATTAAAAGGCTTTTTCATACAGCAAAGAAGCAGTCCTCTCCAGCAACCGGCTCTGCCAACATGATCATTTGCGATGCGAAAAAATTACAGGCTTAATGCTGAGAATAGTCAGCGTTACCTCTACCACTGTTCTTATGGTGTCCCCTCTGCAGGACCCTGACGTCCAGGCCTGGCAGCATAATTATTGGGCTGCGTAGAGGGATGAGCAGGGGCTGTTCTCCCGAGCTCACACCCACTGAACGCGAGAGAGCAGCTGCAAAGAGGCTTCTCTCCCTTGTTTTTCCTCGGCTCGGTTTTTCCCTGCTCATCCGTCCCGCGGCTGTCAGCACGGTCTGCATCCTCCTCACGCCGAAAGCTGTCTTTAAGCTGCGAGCCTGGGCCGTGGCCATCAGCCGCCCAGCTCTATCCGTCAGCCCAATAACCATTAGCATTAGGAGCCGTAATGGGGACAGTGGGAGTCATCGATCTTGCACGCCACACTGTACACGGCGGCCATCTGTGAGTGCACAGCCCACCGCGTGTCTTCCCCAGAGAAATATTGCTGTGTCCTTCTTAGGCCTCTCCCTGGGGCACAGAGTCCTGTCAGAGCCTACCCTGCCCCAGGTGCCTACAAAGTAGAGCCATTCATTACAGATGATCACTGTTTACTGGTCTGCATTAACCATGGCATTACGACAAGCAACTGGCGTAGGAGGGGAAGAAGAGAGGCTATTATCACTTAACATTTACACCAGACAGGGTGCATAACTCTCACCGAGAACCCATACGATCTATAGAAAGCTAAGCATAGCCAATTCAGATTTATTATATGCAAAATAGCCAATTAGCATCATGATATACTCAAGAGCGGTAGAAGAAACTTCGCATGGAGGCATTAGGGTAACAAAATTACCCACAAGAAGCATAAGGAAACCTGACCTGTAAGGAAGAGTGCGAGAAGCACCCGCGTCTTCCATGTAGCTGGGATGCAGTCAGCAATTCCGGCAAAAACCGTTTCTTTTTAGAGAGCAAGAGTGAAGGAAGTAGAAGCTTGTTAAAAGAAGCCAAAGTCGTCTCTTTGGTGGGATTATATCATTTGTGCAGAACTGTGATAGTTGTATTACAATTAAGTTCCTGCACTATCAAAGCGTTGCATCTTGGGAGTGTTGGCAATTACGTATTTCACAAGAGGGATGGCTAGCCACAGACACCACACGATAGTGCCCACCACAAAGGCCAGAATAAGCATCTGCTGTCAAATAAGGTATGAGCTGGAGGTATCAGAAGACCTGGTCTGTAGGTACCATCTTAAAAAACCCAACAGCGCATCATCAGAGGCTCTAACAGAATAAGTCTAGGCACTGAAGGAGTGGGGAGTGACTGAATAATCATCTGGAGCAGACCAATCATCACAGAGGACCTGACTGAGAAGATTGGACAAAAAAATACAAGCCCACGCTGCATCTATGTAAGGAGTAATGACAGGTCCCTTTGGAGGAGAACTTCCCTTCTTGGCCTCTTCCTGGTCACGATCACACTGTGGAGTTTATAAGGGGGTCCTGCAACCTCTTTGGAGGAGAACTTCCCTTCTTGGCCTCTTCCTGGTCACGATCACACTGTGGAGTTTATAAGGGGGTCCTGCAACCTCTTTGGAGGAGAACTTCCCTTCTTGGCCATTTCCTGGTCACGATCACACTGTGGAGTTTATAAGGGGGTCCTGCAACCTTTCAGTCGTTCATGGACCAGGTGCTGCAAATCTGTGAGAATTACCTGGACGGTGTAATTATCCTCAGCAATACCTGGCCTGACTGTCTCCAGCAAGTGTAGCAGGTTGGCAGCAGAATCCATGATGCTGGTCTGACTCAGACCAGCAGAAATGTGATTGGGTAATACCTTACTTTGGGTACCACATAAGAAGATGGGAAATTTGGCCTTAGGTAGATACCATCCAGTATAGTCTGTAACACTTAACATAGTAGTAGGAGGGTAAGTGGTAAGTGGTACGCTAGTACGCATTCGCCGTATAAACGGTAAAATGAGCGGCAGTTTCTTGTTATAACAGTGCAAATGCGTACTTATTTACGCAGCTATGACAAGAAATGACAGTGTAGTTAGTAAAGTTTATAATGCTGAGTAATTTCATCATAACAGCGCAAATGCGTTAATACGCCAATGTGCATTTGCACTGTTAAAACAAGAAACTGCTACGCATTTTATGGTTTATATGGTAAATGCGTACTTGCGTACCACTGGTTATAAAGCAGTACAAAGGATCCTTAATGCTTATACCAGCCTTTAAAATGCATTATGAAGGTATCTATAGTGCATTATACATGACAGCTTCATAAAACATCCATAATGCATAATACACATGGCTATGATGTTATGCCTTTTGATAAATATTGATAGCCATATTTATAATGCTGTATGAATGTATTGTTATTTGTTATGAATGTGTTTAGAAATCACTAAAAACATGGCCTTAAGTGTTACAATACGCTCTTACTTAATGTATTAGTTAACCAGAAAATGTGTTAGTCAGGTATGGATCCTATGTTCGGCCATTATTAAGCAATCATAACGGTTCATTAATCTTGTACAGTTATTTGGTTCATGATTTGCACTTGGGTAGTACTGAGTTCTTTGTGCCCCCTGAAGAGTGGTACCAAATGGTCCAGTATCCACACCACACAATTCTCAGCCATGGTAACCACAACACGGATGCTGATATCTCCGCAGTCACGAGTCCAACAAAAACACTTTAATGACACTTGGGTAATATTCAGGAGGTTCAATTAAAATATAATTTAAGTACATAAAGCAGGCTGGGCATCATTTTGTCTTTACTGATATTAGCCTTCCAGTCAGGTGGGATTGTACACACCCCTTCTTTCTATCTTTAGATCTACGATGGTGTTTTAGGGAACGGATAAAAATTCAATGATAGGCTAATGGATTTTGAGAATACCGTTGTAATATTTTAATTACAACCTAACGTAGAAGTTTTTTGAGATTTAACTCAAAATCATTTGAGAATATATGGTTTTGGTTATGCTCTTCATGGGGTATAGGATGCCTGCGGGCCAAGTTTGCCATTATCCTGCAGGGATTTTCCAGGAAAAAAAGCCACTGATAATAAACAGACTTGGCAACTGTGCTGGTCTTGTGCTTCTGCAGGGGTACACAGTGTGCGTATTTGGCATACAGGTGGGGGGACCTCTGACGGGTAGGGGGCATCTTTCCTGGGGCTGGCTTGGTGGAACCAAAGGCTCATTGCCTCACATACATTCATTTCCATAGCCCTTACTTATTTAACTGCTGGTGAGTGGGCATATGTCAGTGAGACATCCTTTATGGCCCTCAAGTGTCAGTCACATCCCAGCACTGTGCTGAGCAGTCCGGCCTTCAGTCACCAGTGCCTTGGCCCTGGGCATTGGAGCTACAGAGGAACCTAGGATCTGAGATGTGAACCGCTATCAAGAGAGGTTAGATTTTCTATCAAAGAACAGGAAGGCCCTGCCGTTAATGGACCTGGGAGAGTTGTGCATCTTATTGTAGCCGAGACATTTTTGTTGGTGTTTTATAAGAACCTGACAAAGCCATATGACTGTCACTGATAAGCGCATATAGATACCCTGCATAGTGCCATCTGTGCCATGGCTAAGCGGCTTTGCCTGCTTATAGTGTCTCGTGCATGTGTTGCCACAACCTTCTTGCATAAATTACATATAGAGGAGAACATTTCATCGCTTCACCATATCTCATTTACACACCATCTGGCAGAAGTTCTCCTGCAATTAGGGCCTGATAAGGGATGAGATTACCCAACACTGCCAGACACATGAGAAGCCATCAGCGTAAACAATTATTTTTGTCAGCGATGATTTGATTTTTGTTTGTGAGTTTTAAAGTGAAGCCAATCTGGCACACAACATGCATTAACAACTGTTCCCTGTATTTTTGGGGGGGGTGGGGGCGAAATGCAGAAACCTCTCTTCTTAGCAACAAAAAAGGTTTTCAGCGCGGATGGTACTGACCGACGTACAGTAATGAGATCCCATCCACTCACCAGTGCCGCATGCAGGCAGATCAAAGCCAGCACTTGAGACACAGAGCTCTCGCCTAATGGAAACAAATAGGTCCCAAGCAGAGCTTTCATCTTCCGGGTCCAGGCTGAGAACACCAGCCATTACCATCTTAGGGTTTGAAGACAAAAATTTAAGTCAATCGATTATTGCATTTATTGATTATGGAATCCATTATTCCAATGACTGGTCAGGGCTATTATCAAAGACAAAATGTTTTAATAATCAAAAATAAAGTGTAGTTCTATTAATTAATTGTTGTATGGTTAAAAATGCTTTTGCGGTGTATTTAGGCAGTCTTTGTCTCGTCGAGGAATCAATTAGGTTAAAACCTAAAATTTCCTTTGTAGGGTTCAGGCCTTCAGCAGTCCTGCACTAGGGTTCCAATCCCACGTTTCTGTGTCTCTTAAAAAATCAAAGAAGGCACTATCCAACAAAAAAGTTAACAGCTGATGGGGTGATAAGTCAGCTACAATACGTACTTGTCCCCCTGGATACACAGTCAAATTATTTTGTTGGGATGCCAGGCATTAATTTACATCCAGCTATTGTTTACATAAAAAACTCTCTTTTTTGCCTATCAGAATACAAATATATTTAGAGGAATTAAAATGCGATGCTATCATTACTGTTTGCCAGTGTTAAATTGTAAAATACTAACAATACTTCCCGAGGCTCTCGCCATCCATGTCATAAAGACCATAATCCTTCACTTTAAGGAGCTTGAACTGGGTTCGAATCGTGCGATCTCTGCTTTCCACCATGACTGTACACTACATTAATGAGCAGTAATGAATGCATTACATGCTCAAAAATGATATTTACAAGGCCCACAAAGTACGCAGGGACCATTTTATCGCACATACATTTTGGGCTAGCAGTAATTACACTTAATTACTACTGTGCAAATCCCTGGGCGCTGGTGTCCTCGATCATTTGGAGATCATTTTGCATGTACCGTAATTACTTATTAGCATGCTGAGAGGCGTGCATCCCCCCCCAATCCCCCACCCCCACGCATCAGGTTATGGTTCTGAATGCTCACAATGCACACATCACTTCAAAGGCTTTCTGCATTTTCCCGGAGTCTTGCGAAACGCAGATGTGCAGAGGCGAGTGAAGAGCCGCCTGCGGCTCTGGCTGCAGCGTCCCCCGCTCTCCGGTCGCAGCCCGCGGCTCTGTGTCGCCCCTTCCCCGGCTATGTCAAGCCTCCTGGCGGCTGCCACCGTGGCTTCTTTGCGCGGCAAACAGGATCAGGGGGATCGGTTATCTTTTTAGACACAAAAAGAGACTTTAATAACCCTTATTCTTTTAATCCCCCCATACTGTGCTGTAGTCTGGAGGATGCTCCCAAAATAGGAGCCGGTCACGTTCAGTCTGTCATGTCAGTATATTACTAATTTATTTGGTATGTAGAATGCCAGAAGTTTCCTTTTTTGCGCATTAGGTTCAAGGACCTCGACAATTATTGTTATACCCTGAAAGACACTGGGTATGAGGTGTGAGACCCCCGCCCCAGCTAACAGAGAAGCTTCCCCTCACTTTACCCAGCGTTATGCGAAGGTCTCTGAACTTGGCGGAGAACTTTCTTACTGAAACGTTAAAAGAACACGTTTTACAATTTAATAAGGTTCTGTCTCTCACCTCAGTAACATTATTACCTGAACATGCTTTTAATGTAATTAATGCAAAAAACTTTTTTTTTTCCATAATAAAAATATGATCTAATGGAGCACTCCATTGCGTACACCAGTGTTTCCCAATCCTGGAGCCCCACCTGCCAGAAAGCTTTCAGTAAAACCCACACTGCTTACCACCTACCACCTTCATTATTAGGCCATTAAGAAACACCTGATGCTAATTAAGGTCAGGCTGGAGCGAGAACTTCCTGGCAGGTGGGTTCCAGGAGCAGGACTGAGAAGCACTAGCACACACTGAGACTGCACCATCCATTCTTGAACCCATGACCATGAAGGTATAAAGCTGGAGTTACCTGCACAGCCCCATCATACAGTACCATTCATTGGTTTTAATATTATTAGCCTTAGTGCTTGTGATTGTTGTGGTACTGGACTAACGTTCTGGGATCACCAGGAAAACTGGACACCTTGAATGTTTCTATACCTGTAATGTTTAGTAAACATTCATAGAACGATAATTGTCCGTTTAAAGATTTTGTTTGTTGGGCCCCTGAGCATGGCCCTTGGCCCCCAGGTACTGGCTGATCCTGCTCTCACAACTGTAAATGCAAATTAATACGGGTTTCATAAATAACTAAGTCCATATTGGCTGTTTAAGTCAAAATAATCAAATACTTTCATCCATCCATCCATCCATTTTCCAACCCGCTTATCTTAACAGGGTCGCGGGGGGTCCGGAGCTTATTCCACTGGGCACCAAATACTTACAAATTAATTAAAATTATTGGAAAATGAACAAATTATATTATCAAGCTTAAACCTATTGAGTTATGGTTTCTGGCGGGTCTTATCAAACACAGCAGAGCACATGCACAGAAGGTCGACATTCTCTATTTAAATTCACGGTACATTCTGCTGACAATTAGTTTTGTGACGCCAGATCTGAATCGAGAGTCAGCAAAAGCCAGAGGTTTGCTGGTACACGCTCACACAAGGAGTCGTCTCCTGAGGGCTGCCTCTACACACGGGCTCCGGTAACGCGGGCTCCGGTAACGCGGGCTCCAGTAACATTGGCTCCGGTAACGCGGGCTCCGGTAACGCGGGCTCCAGTAACATTGGC
>JAODKM010000044.1:19469805-19489165 GCA_026780845.1 Petrocephalus sullivani | reverse complement strand
ATAGAAAATTCGACTTACGGAGGTTGGGAGCCGAAAAAATTTCGAGTTGAGGAGGTCTAAAATACATTGGTCTTATGGAATATTCGGCCGGGGACTAACGAGTGATTCGAAATAGGGAGGTTTTCGACTTAAGGAGGTTCGACTTAGCGAGGTCCGACTGTAATATCTTTTGGTTTTGTTCGGCACATCAGTTATATGATTGAACCAATTACAATTTACCTGAGTGAGCATGTCCTTCAGTTCTTAAATGCCTTGTCGTGAACTACCATCCTTCAAAAATCAAAATCAGTGATGACTCTTGGATGACATAATAAGAAAGGTTTAACCCTTAACAGTGAGTCACATCTTTTTCAAGCACTGTAAGGAAATATTTAATGCAATTCAAATATTTTCTAGAATATAAATATCTTTAATAAACTATAATGTAAATAAGTTGTAAGGTTTGCACTGGATCAGTGTTCATATGTTGTATTGTAACGTATTCATTTTCTTTTCCTCAATCTCTGTTTTTGCTAATAATATATAACTATACATGTATTATCTATGAGTGTATGTGATTTTATGTATAGTTAGGTACAACAGAGTATGTAGTTCTACGTAGGGTGTTTGCAGTGTTAAAGAAATTCATTTGCACTTTGCTCGTAACTACTTGGTTTGATTTTGTGGTGATACTGAGACATTTTACAAAGCAGTATAAGAAGGAAAATCATGAATAATAAAATAAATCCAAAGGTCAGTTACCTGTTTTTAAGTACAATTTGGGTTTTTAATCTGAACAAACAAGAAGTGATGCAGTTTTTCCCACCGCGGTTTGTATCGCTCATAAACGGCGGCGCTTCTCAAAGCTGCTGCTTATAAAAAGTACTGTACACCTGCAGATCCTGTCTCTGTTACATTTGCTCAGAGGCAGAACAAGAAGTGGAAATTGAAATGTTCATACTGAAATATTCATATCCCTCGTTATCCAAGCATTCAAAAAAAAAAAACATACAGTTTTCAGTTCATGCATGTAGTCGCTTTGCAGCACATTAAAGAAATCAAATAAAGAAATAGGAATAAACAAGAACTGAAGGCGGAAGGTGAAATTTACATATGATTTACATATGATTTACATATGCTCCACATACAAGGATCAAACGTGGACCACAGTGCTAATTCTTAAAATTTTGATTATTGATGGCGAAAGTCCGAGTGAATTTCTGTTGTCACGTTTGATGTTTGCTGTTGGCCCACATCACCGATTCACAAGCAAACATGCCTTAGCGCCTATCTGCCAGCACGGAGCCACCTCCGTCTTCCATGTGACACGGAGGGGGCTTTGTAGAGCAAAGGGCCCAGTCCGCAGCTAGCAGTCGGTGCCCTGTTGGAGGTTTCCATGAAGGCCACCTTATCCTCTTTCAGAATGATCGGGACCAGCTGCAAGATGCATACTTTCTTTTCAAAACGCATTCACATTGCTTAACAATTGAACAGACAGCATAAAATTAACTGGATATAATCCAAATTCCCAGGAAAAAAAATTCTGCAGTGCTGAAGCATATTTGTGAAGGATCTGATATTTATGAGCAATTCTGTAGTCATCGTAACTTCATAAATATGTGTTATTCATACAGTGAAGGTGTAAATGGACAATAAAGACTTCTTAATTTTTGGCATTAAATCTCTGAAGAGATTGCATCAGAAAGAGTTTTAAAAAGGTTTTTCGCATGAACTGGAAATTCTAGCAATTTTTATGCATCCTGATTGGTTGTGAAATACAGAGAGGATTTATTTTCATGAGCCTGGACTGCCCAGGGTTGGTTGTAGTGTCGGTGCATGGGGTCTGAGTTTACGTAATTCGGACTACAGGTTTGCTCTTGGAGATATATATAATACCCTCTCTAAACACACCATATCAAAATCCATGACCTGATGAACAGCGTGCCACCCGAAAGCAAGTGTAGGAACTGAAAAGCAAATTCATTTTGCACTTTCTAAAATATAGTGGATAATATCCTACAATACTATATATTATTTATGAAATCTTTTATTTAGATCAGTATATTACATTTACTTCTATATTAATAAAATATAAGCTTGTTCAATAAGGGGGTAGAATTGCTGTAAAGTAAGACTTTAATGAGTACCGTTGTCAAGCTGTGAGTCAGAATCATTTAGAAATTAACATGTTACAAGCCCAAAATAAATGTATATATTTATTTTATGAGTTTCCAACAGCATTCCCTCATCCCTGGAATGTATATCATGCACACACAGGCCTCTTATAGAAAAACATATAATAAAATATTATAACCAATAGCTGGCTGGAAGAGTCATTCCATTGTAGACAATTGTGTTTGAACCCGGGTGGCCAAAGTTAATAGGCAGCTAGCCACACGCTAGGGTTAAACTCCAAAGAAGCACAATAGTGAACTGTGGCAGTCACGTTGATGGCAGTCAAGTTTCTTACATATAGTGGAAAAAACAGGTTGGGTCCCCACTTAGGAAACCGTCTGCATGGCGAGAGCATTGATGGTAAACAGGGCTAGCCTGAAGTGAGCTCATTCACGTCAAAAAACAGAAAGAAAACAACAAATAGTGTGTCAAATGAACCGAAGAGGGCTTGGACGTGCTATGAAGATGACATCATCCATTTGGCTTTGCACCCCTGTGCTGTGCCATAGAGTATTAAGGTATCACACAGTAATTACAGTAATATTATTTACAAAGGCAGCCGTAACAGCCCATCGAATTGCGGAGGAGGTGGTTTGTGATATGTGGTTTTAGCAATGAGTCTCTCCCTCAGTCGTCCCATGACACACCATTGTTTTCACCTTCCTAACCCCGACATCGGGCTGAATAGTGGCCGTTTAATGCTTGGATTCCTGCCTTTGTTATTACCCTTCTTACAGAATTGCTCATAAAGTAGTCCAGTCCCCCAGTAGCTCTGCAGTCACTGTTGCCGAGGGCAGCACTCTGGTAGACAGCTAGCCAAAATACACTTGATCTGGCAGGAAACCTCGCGTAACAAGATGATGCATCTCAAATGAGCTTTTCCTGAGAAAATGTTTACATTTACCTTTTAAAGAAACAAAAAGATTGATATGTCTATGTCATGCAGACGGGAGAGCTCAGCATTAATATTTAAAAATGCCAGATACCCTTGCTCCTTTGCTAGAAAGCAAAAAGAGTTATCTATCATAAACCTGAGAGCAAATATTACAATAAGCCATGAGGAATCATTCCTCTCTTTAACAAATAAAACGTTTTAATCAAGAGCCGGAAAGCAAAGATGTGATACAGTTTTGTCTAGCCTTAATCGTCTAAATTATTTAAAGTGGTAAATAAAAACAGAATAAACAACATATTTCTTTTAAAAAAACATTCCAAGGTTATTTGCTTTTAATTAATTCAATTGCTAGATTTCTATTCTTTTTTTTCTGTTTCTTAGTAAGCAAATCAATTTTATAAAGTACATGCATCCAACAACTGGCAAGCTTTAAAAAAACGTACGCTTCCCCTTTGCCCTATTTTACACGATCTGAAAAAACCATATGTACAGATACATATACCATATATTAAATCTCCTTTTTAGAAAATGAAAAATAAATTGAAATAAATTCTAATATCCATCACACACGCATTTTTTGACATTTAATGCACATGCTCTGGTTGGCTAGGATTTTGGCATGATTACATTGATGTAAAAGAAACCAGTCTCCTTTTACTAAATATAATTGCTTATAGAAAATAATACTTGATGCTTTAAAGTCATTTTAAAATTATTTCTGTCTCTACTGTGGCACACAGCTGCGATAGATTCATGTCACGATAAAACAGACATATGCACTTTAAAAATAATGCTCCCCACCCCATCTCTAACTGAAGCTTTAGGGTGCAGGAGTTGGTATGACACACAGGTATTACTCGAACCCGTCCAAAGTGGGGGCTGAATGTATGAGATGTATAAGGTCATAAGCTATGTTCTTTTTTTTTAATTGTCAGGAAGGAAAATAAAAAGAAAAAATATTATTAGAGTCATGCGTCATGCTTTGCATCGCTCAACCGCTGAGCGACGCAAACCTCATATGTGTGTCGTGTGTCCTTCTTCGCGTGTGCGCATTTATGTGTGCGACCATTTTAAACCCAAAAAAAGTGCTAAAATGACATTTGGTGGGAGCAGCATTTGGAATTCGAATTTATAAATCGAAAAGCTAAACGTTATCGTAGGCTTAAATCGATTTCCGCCTTTTCATTAGCCGGTGATTGTCTGTGAAGCTAAGGAGGCCCGGGGAGACTGAGCTGACGGGAGATGGGAAAAAGCTGTTCTTCAAGGTGCTGGGGGAGATCTCCTCGATCTTGTAGGAGACCGAGTGAAAGTATTGGGGGTTCAGCTGGGAGCTGAAGGAGTTCTGCTGGGAGACGACGCGGCTGGCGAAGTCGTGCGAGCGGTAGCACATGCATGAGCAGACGGACTGCAGGTCTGTCACGTCGGCCTTGTAGCGCGGCCTCCCGTGCTGGGCATCCTCCTGGATGTGGATGATCATGCTGTTCCGGTTGCCGGCCAGCGAGGCCCGCTCCTCGGCATCCCGCCGCTCGTCCTCACTGTTCATGGTCAGGAAGCGAAGGACCACCAGGTTCAAGAAGGCCCCGATCACCGTCAGGCCCACGAGGATGTACATGAAGCTGAAGGCCACGTATAGGGGCTTCCTCTGCAGGGCCCGGTTTTTCTGAAGAGCCACAAAGTCCCCAAATCCTATGGTAGTCAATGTGATGAAACAGTAATAGTAGGACTGGAAGAAGCTCCAGTCCTCATAGTGGGAGAAGGCGGCGGCCCCAATGCACAGCGTGCCCATGCAGGAGAAGAACCCCACCGTCACCATGTTCTCCATGGAGACGTCGGTGATCCGCATGCCGCAGCACTTCTTGATGCGCTTCAGGAGGTACTTGACGAAGGTGTTCATGCGTTCACCCAGGCTCTGGAACATCACCAGTGTGAGGGGGATGCCCAGGACGGCGTAGAACATGCAGAAAGCCTTGCCAGCATCCGTTCCTGGGGCTGCATGCCCATAGCCTATGGGGGACACAAGCAGCAAATGGTAATTAGGACCTGTCTACGCGAAGAGACACATACTGAACACCTAGGACACCCGGCTCTATTCACACTCTTCCGCCCCACTCCCGAGGAAACAAATGTCCATTTGGCCTTGTTTACAAGGCATGTGAAATTAATCCTTCTTTGCTGCTACCAAAGGTGTGAAATAAGATTCTGACAAGGGAATGAAATTACCCATTTATCTTATCGGGGTTCAAAGATTAGGGACACGTTTAATTAGTGAGAAGTTTCTTCCCTCGTTGAGTATTACAGGGGTTGGATCCATGGATGTTATTGATAAAAGAAAGTTAGAAAGTAGCCAGTAAAGCTTTTAGGCTAATTGGACTTCGGTTTCAAGCCAAATCTGCTGACTCACTGGGACATCACCGTGGTTATATAATGAAACTGGCCCCAATATTTAAAAAAAAAAGTGGAAGGACGTTTATAGAAAAGAAAGAGACTTTGAGGAATGTAGCAGTGGCTGGTTCCTGGTGGCAAGAGACATATATTTATCTATCCATCTTCCAACCACTTATCCTGGGCAGCATCAGAGAGGGGTCTGGACCCTAATGCAGGCAGCATGAGCACAAGGCAGGGGTACACCTTGGACAGGAAATTGGTCCATCGCTGGAATGCTGCAGGCAATTTAGGGACACCAATTCGCCTGGATGTCATTGGATTGTAGGTAGAAACCCGACATGAGGCAGGAATAAAATGTCTCACACACACACACACACACACACATATGCACCATGTATTCATACCTTTATGAGGACTCTCCATTCATTTCTATGGGCAAACTTAACCCCGAGCCCTAACACCAGCCCTAACCTTAACCATAAGCAACCAAACAAAATTTAAGACTTTAGGAATTTTTAGTTTTTGATTGCATTCACTGATTTTTTTAAATGAGTTTCCCATTGTAAGAACCAGAAAAATGTCCCCAAAAGGCCAAAATAACAGGTTTTTATCATATTATGGGAACAGATGGTCCCCATAATGCAATATATACACTATATGGACATAAATATCGGGACACATTTCTTAATCATTGAATTCAGATGTTTCATTCAGACCCATTGTCACAGGTGAATACAATCAAGCACCCAGCCATGCAGTCAGGTTTACTAACATTTGTGAAAGAATGGGTCGTTCTGAAGAGCTTGGTGAATTCGAGCGTGCTACTGTCATAGGATGCCACCTTTGCAATAAGTCAGTTGGTGAAATTTATTCTCTGCTAGATTTTCCATGGTCTGCTGTAAGTGGCATTATTGCAAATGGAAGCGTTTAGGAACAACAAATCCAGCCACAAAGTAACAGAGCGCGTTACGTAATAGAGCAGAGCCAGTGAGTGCCGAGGTGTAAGATCCCTAGATGTCACTAACGCTCTGCTGACTCAATAACTGCAAAGTTCCAAACTTCTTCTGGCAGACTCTAGAGCTTCATGGAATTGGCTTCCATGGCTGACCAGCTGCATGCAAGTCTCACATCCAGCACAATTCAAAGTATGGAGTGGTGTAAAGCACGCCACCACTGGACTCTGGAACAGTGGAAACGTGTTCTGTGGAGTTAGGAATCACACCCTTTAGAGGAGGATGGACAATGGTATGGAGTTGTTTTTTAGGAATTGGGCAAGGACCTTAATTCCCGTGAAGGGAACTTTTAATGCTTCAGCATTCAAAGACATTTTGGGCAATTCTATTCCATACTAATTCTATGGCTGGGGGATTTTAGTGTGCAAGAACTTGAATGTCCCGCACAGAGCCCTGACCTCAACTCCACTGAGTTCCTTTGGGATGAACTAGAAAGGAGACTGAGAGCCAGGCCTTCACGTCCAACATAAGTGCCTGACCTCACAAATGCTCTTCTGGATGAATGGGCAAAAATTCCGACAAACACACTCCGAAATCTTATGGAAAGCCTTCCCAGAAGAGTGGCAGCTCCACATTGATGCCTATGGATTTAGAATGTGATGTCATAAAAGTGCCTGTAGGTATAATGGCCAGGTGTCCCAATACCTTTGTCACCCCCCCCACCACACACACACACACACACACACAAACAGATGGAGCAGAAGCAAAATTAAATAGCCTGCTCAAAAGCTCCTGTTAGCAACTAACATAGTAGGACTCATTCAGTTGCATGGTTCTAACAATGTAAGTTGCAAAGGTAGTTAGCAATTATGCTTCTGGGAAACGCGCCCCAGGATGGAATGAATACACGGTATTACCCACTAAGAACAGCAAATATATGTCTTTCAGTCTGCCATCCTAACAAAATACCAGACATTTCCACTTTCCACAAATTAAAAATGAGAAAGTAAACATTTTTAAAAATCGTTAAAAAGATCACAAAACTTCAAGAAGAATTTTAAACACAGCATCCCTTCAATTCATGATATATAATTTATTAACTCATATTTGATTTCCCAATCTTTTTCAGCCCTTTGGTGCTAATAAAGTGAGATGTATTATTAATCCAAAATATAGCAGATTTTAGCACCATATTTACATTCCTACTGAGCCCCATACCATCCATCTAGGGATGTAGAGACGCTTTTATTCTGCCTGCCACATATCTGTGCACAGCAATGCTTTGTTGTTTTGTTGTTTTATCTCATATTCTAGTATCAATTCAGACACCATGTCAAATTTAACAGTTTGAAGTCATGTTTTTTGATGCACTGTCTGATTTTATAGCATTCAGAGGAACAGGTACATGTGGATCTTTGTTCAAAAGACATACATCAAAACGCTGGACTTTGATGACCTTCTATAGTATAAGTAAACATAAACTTTAAGCTGGTAGGAAGCTGGCCGTTCGCTTAACACCAGCCAGAACGCAGGTGGTTCTCAGGCTGAGCATATGCTGTTACTGGCCCAGCAAGGTTGTGGGTTTGACTCCCGCCCTGGCTTTCCTTGTTCCCTTTTGGTTATCCATACATCCATCTTACAATCATTTATCCAGTACAGAATCATGAAGCTTTTGTCTATTTCATCTCTGACATTTAAGGTATTTCAGTAAAGAACTGAAATATCACATCGTCATCATTGGGTAAGGGGGGAGGGTGTTTTAATGGAGTCAAAACCGACAGAACGAGAGCAGGCTCTGCGGCGTTTCAGCGGCCGCATTTCGCAGCGGTATTTACCGGTCTCTTTCGGGGTCGCCGCCCCCTTGCTACACACGTTAATTGAACGTGGCGAATCTCCCCCACCGTAGATAAGGCGCACGGCGCTGGCAGCCGCTCTGTACTCAGCTATGCGCCGCTTATTAATTTTATTTTCCGCTGCCTAAGAAATTGGCGAGGCCGCGCTCCCCGGGGAAATCAGCCGCCCGATGCCGGGACTGGCGGATGAGAGGCGATACCCAGCGGGCCTGCGATGGGTCGCTTCCCCCCATCCATATCCGACGGCTTGCTTGCAGTATAATTCTGCTACTTGATTCATAAAGTGTTTAACAGCAAAACGATCCCAGAGGAGATATCACTTAATATTTACACTCATTTTGCTTGTGTGTCAGTTATTATACAATCCAAAGGTTTGGCTGCCATATCCCTTTTAAATTAATGATCCATTGGAAAGTCGCCCTCGGATACGGATCATGTTGAGCTCTAGTTACATCCTTCTGCTGCTCCGCTGAGCTCATGCCATAGCCTCCGGGGGGCGCCACGAGCCATGGGGTCTGTGGCCAGGGGTCCTGGCTACGGTGCATGCACCGCTGGCACTCATCTTACCCTCATCCCAATGGACTGTTTAGTTCATTCAGGAATCCATAAAAAAAACTTGAATTTTGTTTTCAGAACTATTTTTACAAAATACATTTTCAGGAAACCTCACCCACATGGATCTTTTTAGAGGCATTTTTGTCAGGGAATGTTGCTAAGCATTATTTAGTTGTTGTTCAGAGTGCCATCCCGGAGAGAAATAAGATAGTCGGAGTTTCATTACACTTCTGCGTGAACTAAAGCAGGATCACTTCCACAAAAATGGAAACAGTTTTCTGCTTTATTTTCTCCTCACCTCCATTGATTTTGTTATGGATGTTTCTCTATTTAAAATCTTAATTATTTCTTCTGTGGCTCACTTATGTTTCATTCCCAGTCTATTTTTCAGGCTATTATACACTGTGTTCTTGTACTGGATAAGTGTTAGGGAAGATTTTTCTTGAGGAACAAAAAACACAGCTAACACCGTACAATTTTCCTCTGTAAGACACTTAAGAAAAACCTTTTTTAAGCCGCCACACTTCCCCGTTAAAGTAATTCTAATTTTTTACAATTAACAAAAATCTCTAGACAATTTCGTCGCAGACTCATTAAGCAGGATAATTATTATTGATCATTATGGTTCCCGTGAAATTTATACGATTCCTGCAGAGTAATTATAATTTAATTAATTAATTTGACAACGGTAATTAAGTGAAAAGTTGTATTTCATTAGCAGCTCCGTCTTGACTGAGAGCGGCTCAGATGACAGGACTTCGGACCGTGGCTTCTTGGCGATGGCGCAGGGGCCCGGCTCGGGGACTGATTCGTTCTGGCTTCTTGGCAATGGCGCAGGGGCCCGGCTCGGGGACAGATTCGGTCTGGCTTCTTGGCGATGGCGCTGGGGCCCGGCTCGGGGACTGCTTCGGTCTGGCTTCTTGGCGATGGCGCTGGGGCCCGGTGTCGCTGGATCTGCGCAGTTGGCACAGGGCTCACATGCAGATAACTGTCTAGGCCTGCTCTTCCGGCGGGCTGAGCTGCCGCCTCATGGTGAGGGTTGGCCCGATCAGCCACAGCCAATCAGGCATCGCTGCATGAGGGCTCAGGCCCGGTGCATCATTAACAAGCCCCTGCTGTCGCGCTCTGACTGTAACTATAAGCAGGAGCTTCATATGGCGGGCGGGCTGCTATATAATTTTTAAGATTTCATCATTTAAAACAACACTAAGTGTTTGGGGTACAGTTTCACAGAAAAATAACACAAAATAAGTGATCCTTATGATAAAATGTTTGTATGATACAATCTTCGTTAGGTATTTGTTTCTCCTCACAGTTTGCACAGCCAACTGGCCTCAGTAAAGTGCAGATTCATAAACTAACACAAGGGATGCGACTTAGTTATTCATTGTTTGGGAGTAGGGTTGCCAGCCGTCCCCCACAATACCATATAAGTGATCCCGTATTTCAACATTACACGCTGCGTCCTGTCTTAAACCACGTGGTTTCATAGCCTACACTAGGCCTTCAGAGTGCTAAAAAATAACATACCATCATGTAAAAGCAAACCTCCAAGTGGAGTACAGCTTCTAAGCCGCACGTTCTTCCTTGCGCGTACAGTTAAGCGCCTTCAGCTGCGGATTCAAACGTTGTCTGAAAGTCCGCTGCGAAACAGGTTGTCAAGATATAGGTCTGAATGGGAGACAGCACACCAGTGGGTCAGCCCTGTCCCATAGCACGAATACCAGGCAGTTTGCCGTGAGCTTTTTCAGTCGTACATGGTGGGGTGTCCAACCCCCCCAGCAAGTGCTACCCGTGTCTGAGCAGCTAAGGAGCAAACTACACCGAGTTCTGTACATCTGAAGTTGGAGTGATGATTTCATGGAGAATCTCACCAAATCTGCAGAAGGAAATTTGAATTGCATGCTGCACTCTGTTGCAACTCTTGGATTGTTACTGGCTCAAGTTTCAGCTCTTAGTGCTGACAAGACATATGTAACTATGGTATTCACAATCTTGAAGAAAAAAACAAAATTATCATTTTCGGGGTAACTGCCATGCCCATAGGGGCAGGCAGGTGGTGTAGTGGTTAAGGACGCAACCGTGTAGTCGAAAGATTGCCGGTTCGAGTCCCTGACCTGCAAGTACCGCTGAGGTACCCTGAGCAAGGTACCGTCCCCAAGCACTGCTCCCCGGGCGCTTACATAGCTGCCCCCTGCTGTGTCACATGGGTTACATGCAGAGGACACATTTCGTTGTTGCGTGCTGTGGTGCGTCAACAATGACGATTAATCACCTTCACTTCATATTGTGCATAACACAGTCACGCATGCGCTAGACAGTCTAACCATAGATACCGAGAATGTGTTTCTAAAAGTGTATAGTCACTTCTCTGCATCAGCTCAGAGAAGAGCATCACTGAAAGAATTTTGTGAGTTCCGTGACAGAGTTCAGAATAATACTATGGCATGTCACATCAAGATGGCTTTCACTCAATCCAGACACCTCTCAGCTCATGCAGAACTGGTCTGCATCGAAGTGACAAACCCCCGTTTAATGCAGCAACGAGTGACAAGGGGCACACATGGCAGACTAAAGCGAGACTTATTATTTGTTATTCATTTCTGTCAGAATGCTTGTAGTGACTGATGTTTTCCATCCTTCTGAGATGGACACAGTGCTAAGTCTCTGATTTGTGATACATAGTTATTCTTTTACTTTTGTTGATTTTTGTTTGCAGTAAAGCAGTTAAAACTATGTGTATTGGCTTGTTAAAAATAAATTATTCACCTGGGGGGGTTGCTTGGTGTCGTGCTTTATTTTTCCACAGAAGGTGCCAACCCTATTTGGGGGGGGGGGTCCTACCTATATTAGGGGGTGGGACATGTCCCCCCCGTCCCACATTTATGTTCTGACAGTAATGTAAGAAAGCACAATGCCATGTTACTTACTGCCATTATAATTTCTTTATTATAGTAAAGAATCCTGATAATGCCATGCAAACTAACACATAAACTAGAGGCCTGTATTTCAAAGCGAGATTAGTTGTTTAGCAAGATAAGTTGCTGGATTTAAGGTAACCTATCCTCAGTCACTTACATTTAGTCCAGACTGCCTTAAATCCAACAAGTTAACTTGCTAACCCTAAAATCCTGCTTCCTCGTACAGGTCCCAAGGCCCTCAAGGTATGTATCAGCATAATAGGCATAATAGATAGGTATCAGCATAATATAAATATATGTATAATGTAACAGAATGCCTACCACCATATTTATTTAAAAAGATTAATAATTATTTCAACATTTGCATAATTTTAGAGGTAGAATATTTAGTGTATTTAGAGCTATAATCTCAGAATGCTACATGAAAGCTGAAGGTAACTTGATTTACAATTTCTGTGGTCCTAATGTACTCGGCAGGTGGTGTAATTATGGTCCCATTTATGCCTCTTTCTATTTCCTCTCCTCCACGACGTGTTTGATGTTGTGGATCAACACTGAAGTTTCCATTGCAGGCCTTGTCTCTGGTTCCCTTATTGTATGTGTCCTAATATTGTAATCCCATTCTGCAGTTGTCAAGGGAACCGGGCCTTGCGCACTCCTCAGGTGTGTCTGTGAGAGAGGGGGAATTAATAATAAACCTAATCACATGTTGGGAGCTCACAGACACTTGCGTTTTCAGCGTGCTGAAGTGTTTGTCGTTACAAACAGTCTCATCTGCATATTTTGAAACGCTTATAGGCATACAGATAATGTGTGAATACAGATAATGACTGTGAATTCTTTACACAGCTACTATTCAGAGGCTGTTTATATAAAAACAATCCTGGGTGCATTTCCCAAAAGCATAGTTGCTAACTACATTAGCAACTTACATAGTTAGAGTCCAACTACGTTAGTTCTGTTATTTCGTGCTGTGGTGTGTCAACATTGACCATTGATCACTTTCCCTTCATAAAAGACATTTTCTCTAAACATAATGTGTCCCGGTAGCATCTGTGTTCAGCTTCGCTTGATTCACATGTTTGTCTGGTTTAGTTTTCCATGCCGGTACTTCAGATTTACAGGGCTTTAGATTGTAATTGTGCAACTGTATCTAAAACATGAAAAAGTTAAAAATAGCAAAAGAATGCAATATAGTACATAGTATCTATTGCAGTTGACTAAATTGACTATTTGCTAGATTATATCTAGGGCCATTGTTGACTGCATCGATTACACATTTCAGGAACTCATTGTTAGGAAGCAGAAATCAGTAGATTACCACTCCTTTTGTCAAATGAGACATGGGATAGAGATACATGGCAAAATTGATTCATATTTCAACCATATTGTCTCAACTGAATTCAACTCTAAAAACCAGTGAAAAATAAAAAAACCTGGTATGTCTGTTCATGTCTGCACAGCAGGCCGACTGCAGTGGGCGCTGCCCTGCGCCCTGTGTCTCCTGATGTAGGCCCTGGCCTCACGGCAACCCGGTACTGGTTAAGCAGCTATGATCGACGGATGGAGAGATGCTAGTCAAGATTGTTCGCACCTTCAGGTTAAACTCTGGCACTCATTTGCGTTATTAGCAGAAAAGAATATTCTTATATGTCTGTGACCTTACGTCCCCTGGCTGCATTTACACCAGCACCCGGGTTAATTTGCTTTGCCCTTGCTGGTGTATTGCTTTAGTCATGTACACAGCATGCTTAATTACTTCAAGGTGGAGTATGGCGTACTCAGCAGAAGGCTTTTTTGGTACATCTATGTCAGGGGTCAAGCCAACTGTAATTTTCAGAAGGACACTAATGACATTAACGGGCACTAACCGCAACATGGCCTGGCATTTTAATGTAGGAACAGGAGCTTAGGAGCTAAGTGGCACCAGCCTGTGTCCTGCTCTGTGACTTTACTCTGTCTTTCAGAGCAGCCAGTACGAAACGAGTCCTCATAGACTTCTGAGGAGAGATCAGGAGAATCTCCAGTTCCGTGAAAGTCATTCTGTTTCTCTGTGAGCCATATTGCAGTTCAGTGCAGGCTCACCGAACCCTTACCGAAACACCAGAGTGAAGCACCGATGGAGAACACTGATAAAATAATATTATCTTATTTATTCATAATAATAATAATAATAATAACAATGACACTTTACTGATCCTTCGTGGGGAAATTCCCTTTTCGCCCACCGCATCTTGCTTTCCATGACACACAGTCACATATGTAGGAGTTTTCAAGCTTGGCAGCGAATATCCATGCGTGTATTTATTGAATTACCAACACAGCTTATAAAACAGTTCTTTACTATATATTTTGACATCATGCTAAATAACTACATAACTTTTTGCTGCAGAAATCTTACCATATAACAGATGTTAATGTGATTTTTTAATCACAGGCATTGATAAAATACACTCCATACGCACATCATACATTCCCACATGAGGAAAGAGCGACAATTCTCGTTCCTGGTGCTATTTTCATTTGCCATGAAATAAAAAAAAACCTCACGCAAAAATATCTGAATTTTAAAAACTGTGTATTCTAAAACCCTGGACAGAAACCTAGGCATGATCACACTTGACCCTGAGTCTTGGGTTTCTGTCAGACAGGAGGAGGTCTTGCAGGATGGATGACCCACTATAGCTTTTGATCTTTCCATTTTATCTTATTCAATCTGTACAATTTATGATTAATTTCTGAGTCATTGAATAGAATTAGTGCTATTAGACGGCTTTAAAAGGGTCTGGCCCTCAACCCAACAATCAATGATGTGTAGCTCTAATGAGAAGCTAATCTGACACAGGGACAGGGGATTTCCTTATATGCTGGTGTAGCTAGGAGGAAGTCTTGCCTCGGTTGAGACTACTGACTTACAAAACCAACATGAAATGGCCTGTTGGATACTTGGCAACCTGTCCACATTATGAAAACCACTCCCACACTCCCTGGTTCCTAGGGGATAATTGTGTGCACAGGGGTTGTGTACACACATCAATAATGGTCCTCATCTATCATGCCCCACGACATCACAGAACCACACGATGGTTGAGCGTACTCTCCTTGGCGGGTCCAGTTTGACAACAGACACCCATCAGTTAGGGTCCAAAGATACAATTAGGCAACTAATTCTCAGCCACGTTTACGTTGAGCCTCTCTGTCATTGTGTAGGTACTTTTTCTACTGGGCAATATACACGTTAATTAACTTTCATTCTTAGCACAGAACACTTGAAATGAGCAAAATTAGTTGTGCCCGGGTACAATTTGCCGCCTGTCAGAGCTGTTTAATTTATTTTTCCTTTTGTAGAGATGGTATTGTTCTTGACTCTCCTCAAGCGAACGTGAGGCAGCTCTTGTACCTAATAACATTCTCCGCTTCACTATGTACCGAGTGCTGCTAAGCAACCAGGATTAACGCGCCACCTCCTCCCAGACGCTACAACTAGCTCTGTGTCACTGCGTGCGCTTCTTTTTTTTCCCGCTCTCCCTGTTCATTTTTCTGTATTCAGGAGAAACACGAGCTCGGCTTTCCCTCAGGATCGCCCGCCTTCCAGAGGAGGCCGACGCAGATTGCCGGCCCGACTCCCGGTAACCGACGGTTACGGCGTGCTCTTAACTCCGCGTGGCACGTTAAACTTTACACGGGTCTGTCCGGCGACCGCGGCCTCACGGGGGCTACGGGTCAGGTGACTTAGCCGGCCCTATAATACACTCTCCCAGGCACGGGGGCCACGGGTCAGGTGACTTAGCCGGCCCTATCACACTCTCCCAGGCACGGGGGCCACGGATCAGGTGACTTAGCCAGCCCTATCACACTCTCCCGGGCATGGGGGCCGTGGGTCAGGTGACTTAGCCGGCCCTATCACACTCTCCCGGGCACGGGGGCTACGGGTCAGGTGACTTAGCCGGCCCTATAATACACTCTCCCGGGCACGGGGGCCGTGGGTCAGGTGACTTAGCCGGCCCTATAATACACTCTCCTGGGCACGGGGGCCACGGGTCAGGTGACTTAGCTGGCCCTATCACACTCTCTCCCGGGCACGGGGGCCACGGGTCAGGTGACTTAGCCGGCCCTATCACACTCTACCGGGCACCGGGGCCACGGGTCTGGTGACTTAGCCGGCCCTATCACACTCTCCCGGGCACGGGGGCTACGGGTCAGGTGACTTAGCCGGCCCTATCACACTCTCCCGGGCACCTGGGCCACGGGTCAGGTGACTTAGCTGGCCCTATCACACTCTCTCCCGGGCACCGGGGCCACGGGTCAGGTGACTTAGCCGGCCCTATCACACTCTCTCCCGGGCACCGGGGCTACGGGTCAGGTGACTTAGCCGGCCCTATCACACTCTCCCGGGCACCGGGGCCACAGGTCAGGTGACTTAGCCGGCCCTATCACACTCTCCTGGGCACGGGGGCTACGGGTCAGGTGACTTAGCCGGCCCTATCACACTCTCCTGGGCACGGGGGCCGTGGGTCAGGTGACTTAGCCGGCCCTATCACACTCTCCTGGGCACGGGGGCCTTTTTGTCTCCACCGTTCAACTCATTTGTCTTCTGTGCCCCGCAGTTGCCCTCCTGCCGTTCTGCTCTAAGGCTCTTAGGCTGAAGTGCACGATGGCGAGCCTGTAACAGTGACAGAGCCTGAAGGGCAGGCAGTCTGAGCACCTGCATCCACACATGCATAGGAGAGCACCCACTCCCTCAGGGCACCATTCCATTACAAACCGCCTTTTCAACTTCAACAGTGTTTTTCCAGTTTGGTTGCTGAGGATATTAGAAAGTTTATTGTCTAAAGCTGTGCATGTCTGTCTAACGCTGGAAGCAATTGTACATTTAATTACCTAACCACGGGTCAAACGTGGTCCAAACACCAGCACCATTCCTCATACGGCTACCTGCTGGAGCGATGTGGTTTCGAAAGCACCAGCCATTGGACCCCACATATTGACTGGGCTCTTCCCCTTTCATGTTCACTGCTAGTGCTCCACAAAAGAGGGGCTACAGAATGTCTAGAATATCTCATTGATTTCACAGGGTAAGAATTTGCCCTGCTTGGGTAGATGCCCATGAATATACCCCAACCCACTACGCTTGGCTAGCTGAAATGGCTGTGGTGATCTTCCATCTATCTGTCTTGTATACTGCCATTCAGCCCAGGGTCTCCAAACTGTAGCCAAGATGATGTTCACGGTGATGATGCTGATGATGATTGCTTCTATGACTTCATTCATTGTAAATCAGTGTAGAATAGTGTGCCTACGTGTTCTTCCCTCACTTAACACCTTGACAAAAATCATGGTGGGAACTTGACAGGTCTATTAATGGCTCAGTGCTCAGTCCCATTCCGCTGTTCCTAGTGCCAATGAACATCAGATAGCTTTTTAGCTCTGGCTGATCTTCATTCCTACCGGACATGAGTCTCCCTCCCAAATCAGCTTTGATAAGACCTTAGAAGGGACTCTGGTGCATCTAGGAATCCCCCACTTCGTTTCAGAGCATAATTTGCATGCATTTCCTGTTCCACAAGAGGACAGGTCAGTGGGAGCACATATTAAATTCTTAGTATGAAGGAGCAGAATAATAAAATATCTAGACTAGAGCAAGTCATTGTGTACATTTGGATAACCCTAGGGGAAAAAATCTCTGTGGCTGCTTTGCTCTGTAGCTGCCTCTTATTATTAAATATTGTCCATCCATCCATCCATCCATCCATCTTTAAACTGCATATTCATTACACGGTTTCTGGAGCCTTTACTAGGAGTAAAAGTGCCCAAAAACAAGAATATCCTTCAGGGGATAACAGTCCATTATAGGGCGTACGCGCAAACATATGATAGGCAGCATTAAAAAGAAAAAACAATTTGATAGATAATGTATGCATTTCTCCCCAAAACCTATGCTGAGTGTTGAGCATCATCAACAAGCCTTCAGACTGAAGCAGTACCTGGAAACCAACAGCAGGTGGCATTGTAAGTCCAATGTTCACTGAACTGTCCCCCCCCCCCATCGTCTGTGCCCTGCAGACAGTCTGTGCTCACTGTGCAAAACATTGCCTTTGTAGAGCATCACCTCATTTTTATTTATTTTTTTTTAGAACTTTATAGGCCTCAAGGACACGCAACAAGCCTCCAGGACATCACTTTGGGAGAATAAATAAGGTAACCTCAAAGGCTAATTTTCCTGTGCAGTGGTCTGGCTATGTGCGCATATCTGATTACAGGCTACAGGCACACCAGCTTCACCTCCAGCTTCCCACACGGCCCTGTTTTAGCCCCCTCCCTGCCCAGCCAAGGCAGCGTCTCAGCTCAGCTGCCCGCCTCAGAGGCCTGTGCTGCATTCAGGAAGTATGCAACAGTGGTTTGTCTTTCAAGCATTATTCATTTGCATCAAGTTAATTAACTGAGACTGCCTCCACCTTGCGACTTATACCCGTTTCACACCAGTATATTTTTGTACTGTGAGATACTCAGGTTAAGAACCATAAGCATACAAATGCAGGAACTCAAACTAACAACCATCAGTTGATTTCTTCCCTTATTCTTGATGCTGAACCTCTTGTACCAATTCCTTTCTCCCAGAAACTGAGAGGCTTTCTGCAGAAACCATTATAATTAAAATGAAAAAAGCAACATATGATACAGAGTGTTATACATCCTCCTATTTATTCCAAAATTTGATTGTCTTACACCAGGGAAATCATGGCTACTCCAAATTAGACAGGACCATTATAATAACTTTACCTTTAACCCACTGACGTCCCATTACTTTGCAATAAGGGTGATTTTTTTTAAATAAAACTTTAAAATTTAATTTAATCCCAAGCATTATTTTATGTCCAAGAGCTAGGATATAAAATGAGGTGAACACACATAGAACAAATTAGTTCTGCACAAAGCAAGCCTACCATGTTGTTCCGTGTGAGTTTTGAGGCGAGTGCTTCGATCGCATTCTGTATGAAGTCGATAGTGAAGGAGCTGCTGAGAATCTGAGACATCACCCTCTGTGGAAACTCCTTCATGGAGAGGCTGTGAATCGGAGGTACTTTGCCATTGCCTCCCTTTAATGCATTGACTCTCTTTTGCCTTCTCCACTTGGAGAGCTCCATGGTGACTCTTTCTGCATTTTCTCACTCTCCTCACCTTCCCCCGCCACGCGGCGTGTCCACCTCACTCTGTCTCTGGACTGTTCCACTTTACCTCGTAAGGAAACTCTAGGTCTCCATGACTCGCTAACCTCTAACACTCTCCCCTCCCCCAATCCGCCGCTCCAAAACAAAAGCACAAACGGACATAGCTATTCGGCTGGAGGTATCTCGGAATACAGATAGGCTGGCTGAAGCCCGGTGACAGCTGGGTGACAGGGGAACAGGATGGCGCTGGGTGCACTCGGGACAAGGCTGAAGCCCGGTGACAGCCGGGTGACAAGGGAACAGGATGGTGCTGGGTACACTCGGGACAAGGCTGAAGCCCGGTGACAGCCGGGTGACAAGGGAACAGGATGGCGCTGGGTACACTCGGGACAAGGCCAAAGCCCGGTGACAGCAGGGTGACGGGGGAACAGGATGGCGCTGGGTACACTCGGGTCAAGGCCGAAGCCCGGTGACA
>JAODKM010000044.1:19423709-19436832 GCA_026780845.1 Petrocephalus sullivani | reverse complement strand
GAACACAATATGTAATACATTTCCCTGCATTTTGTAATAAATGACTACATACTGCACTGATTATTACAAAATGCACTTTATGAAAATGTAATAACATAGTGCATTTTGTAATAACCAACTTTGTCAAGTTATGTTATGCAATGTAATTACATGCAATGTAATTACATGATGCGTTTGTTATATAACTTTATAAATGACATTAAGCCTCAGTCTCGCTACGGAACTGACCATCATCTAGAAGGTCCAGGAGATTATCCCCTTAAGGTGCGTTCCAGACTTAGTTTGGATCTACAGATAAAGAAGCTAACACCTAGATAATTAAGGAACACTCGTCATGAGCACGTGCATACTTATAGCATGTTTTTATATAAATTGGCTAAAATGGCAATAACAGTTTTACAAATCTATTCGCAAGGTGCGAGTAACTCAGCCTAACTGGGGCTAAGGAGATTGATTTCGGGTGCTGCTGATGGAGCAGACAGTAGGCTAGATGGCAAGCCATTGTTTCAGAGGTGACAAGGAGATTGAGGAATGGTCAGTGCAGGATGCTGAGGCCGATCGAACAGACGCTAGTAACGAGCAGCTCCGTATTGATTTGCGAAGGCAGGCAGCAAGGTCATCTTACTTTGTCACCACGGTGACGGTTCAGTGCCTTGTTAGGTTCAAGACCCAGCTTCAACATCCAAAGTGACACAATATTATTAATGCATGAAGATTATGGGCCATTATATTCTCATCTCGAGAGCCCTTATCTTTATAATTGTGTTTCACGTTTTCCTACAGCTTGTCAATTTGATCTACACTTTGGTTAAAACAGCATCATGTTTAGCAAATTGAATTCTATTACTAAAATTAATCAGACATCATAGAATGCTTTTCGGGGGATGGGCTCATTGCAGCAGTTTGCCACTATAGACTGTTTTATACGTCAGCTGGAAATAAGACTCTGAAGAACAACAAAGGTTTTATTGTAAGGGGTTGGCCAGCTTTACTTTTATTATGTACAGAAATGAAGACGAGAGCAGCATTGTTGACTTATGTCCTTTGGATGCCTGCTGGCATTTCATGAAGCTGAAGCACACGGAACCACGGGAGCGGTGGAGACGGGAGCCATTTTAATACATTAACATCTCTCTCCACCGAAGCAAATGAAGTATAGCCACACCAAACATGGAAAGGCAGCCAGGGCGTCTTTCAAAGAGGTATGTTCATACACCTCTGCTGCAGGACAGGGTCAATCCACACCTACTGCCTAGGACAGCTAGAGAGACTGAATGCATTCAGCATTGCCATGGAGTGTGGAGAGGCCAAACGTCAATGGTATCAGACAAGGCGTGGAGATGAATGAGGCAGAGCTGCGAGCGATGGTGCTTCAGAGTGCACTAGAGATGGGACTGTCGTGCGCGATCAATCACTGCCTCCTTACTCCTTACACCGTGTCCCCTGGCCTCACCCAGTCAGTGATCGTTAGCCCTGCGGTGATTCCATCCAGCATGAATTCCAAAGCATCACTGTCGCCAGCCCCAAAATGAAGCACACTTATCCCACTGAGAGATCAAGCGCCACTACTTCAGTTATTGTGAAACTAAATTATTGGTGTGCATCTATCTATAAGCTTGCTTCAAAGAAGTATCTATAGTTCATTTTTCAAAGGAATACTGGAAACCCAGATATATGCATGTTAAAAGGTTTTTTTAAGGTAATTGAAAAAGAAAGATTGATCTATTTAACCATGGAAGACTGCATTCAGTGCAGCAGCCAAATTGAGGCATTATTTTTCAGTATTTAAAAACATCCATGAAACATAAATCCAGCAGAACTGCATGTCTACAGAGCCATTTAATAGTTCAAAAAGAAATTTTGCAATTAGAGACCAACAACTGTGCATATGACATCTGAATTTCAGAAGTCAATGACTCTTCCATTATTACTGCAGTAATGAGTGCAGTTCATATCGATTTGCAAAATATGCGCATTTTCACGTAATCACTTAATTACACGCTGGCTGATGGTAGTCCGGAACCAATGCTTGGAACTGGTAGCTGTATGAAACTGAGTTACCGAAGAGTGCTATTTCAGTAGTCTTTTTTTTTTTTTTAAGGTGAAAAATGTCTGGCATGCTCTTTACAAAGTTGCCTTAACCTTTAAGACCATGTTATTACACAAACACAGAAGCTTACAGAACCTATTTACAAATGAATCTCTGATCATGATATATTTGCTCTTCTGAGAAGTTAGGGGAATAAAACTAGAGTTACCTGGCTGTCATCTACAATAAAACCGGTTTTGCACAAATGTCAGAAACTGGTCCCTAGAAAAGGTAAAGGTCTTGGGGGATGGATGATTCCAGAAGTCTGTCAAAGACCAGGGTTCCACTTAAAAAGGACAGTCTACAGCTTTAAGATGGACATTTGGCAAACGGAACCAAGCCAGAGGCAGCTCGTGGCCGCAGCGGTCGTCCTGAAACTTGATGTTCAGGTAGAAGTCTCCGGCGTAGAGGAAAAGGAGAGCACCGGCACACTTACAGTCTTCTGTGGGCTTGACCTGGAAATGGAAGGAGATCAACCTAAGTGAAGACAATTTGGGACAAAATACTAAAAAACTCCTAGCACCACCTCCCTTATTTTTAAAAATATCTCAGACGTTTCATTCTTGTTTTATGACAAAATGCACCGGCAATTTTTGGTAAAGCTCTAATATTGACTGGAATAATAAATGTCATGCAAATGCTATAAGGTAAGGCTGTAGTTTTTTAAACATTTATTTTCATAAGATGACTATAAAATTACACACTAATAAATATGTAAATAAGTCCTGTGGCTTTCAGGAAGACAAAGTAAAACCGTACTGGCAGCCTCACTCACTGTGTCAATGTGGAAGGTGTTGGAACCAATGAAGGTGACTGCATCTTGCAGCTCATAGTTATGGATGCCGTTCTGGTAGTCCTGGAAGGGGATGATGGTCAACGAGAAGGGGCCCACTGCATTCTTGCTGCGATTAGTCAGCTTGACCTCTAGGGGCACAGTCTCTCCCACACTGCACTCTGCTATGATGTTACAGTCAGATGGTTTTCCGTTCACCACCACGTCTGCAGAAAGACAAAGTGAGAAAAACTTTGTGTGAGCTCGGAAGGCTGAGGTGGGGGGTGGGAGTGTAAATGGCGATGATGGACACACAGATAGCGAGATGACAACATGGGCTGTCTTGGGTGAAAAACAGCTTCTCACAGCTTCTCAAACAAACACATTTCATCCCATATGCACAGACCAACGTCACAGTTATTAATATATCCCTGACGCTTCCTCGACGTGTTCTCTCTCTTATGATGTCTGTAGCATTCTAATGTCATGGTATGATCTGTCTTCTTGTTCATTTATAATGAGCTTATCACTAGAAGTTGCCAAACAGTTGCCAAAAAGCCAGCCATAAGGATCTGAAGGCTAATTGAAGGTTAAATATACAGCTGGGTATCATTCAGTTTTTTACAGAACAATACCTTCATTTTCATACCAATGTTTTTGAGTCAGTTTCAAAAACAACAAAAATACATTAAACATCACAGCACAAATCTTTTATTTTTCTGCTCAATGGGGGATTCAAAGTGTTTAATAACAAAAAATATTAACCTACCACATTGTGGTTAAACATAAATTGTTATGTTTAACCACATGTTTAATTATTTTCACCCAACATAAAAACAAAAAAAGACGGTTTCTTTTACCCCAACATGACCAATCACTGTTAATTTAGACGGCCAATCATCAGTGACTTCAGATCTTTAAACAAGCACAGGTCACCGTCGACTTACGACCGCAATTGGTTCCGACTGACTGGTTGGCCCTTTATTTTAAATGCTTTTTAATCACCATTTTCTTAGTTATAACCTGTCCATTATAATTATAAGCTGCCAAGAGTGAAGTGGATATGAATGTATACTGTACTGTAACCGCTGCGAACCGCAGCCTGAGCGCGAGATGAACTAATGAGTGTCTGGGTGTCGGAATGTGGCATCGAAACATAATTATTGTTTTGATCCTCGATAGGATTGGCGCATTTCAGTCAGTACCAGAAGTACCAAAGCCCTGGGCTATGTCAATCACTTTACACAAAATAGCAATACCACCGTGTGGGGGAAATCGCAAGAAAAAACTTCAACTTTATTGTTTTCAACCACAACACATTAAGAGCATTCTATGAAAAAATCATTAAGATTCCTTAAAATTCAAGTACTTAGAGAATTCCATTACAGAGTCTTTGCTGAGGGATCAATGATTTGTCCTCCCAAAATACACCATATTGACATAAACCAAGAAAGCAGGAGCTTGGAGACTAAAATGAATTCAAAGTGCATCCTATCAATCTCAAGCATGACTAATTTCTGTCAAGAACGAACAAATGGGATTGCTGGAACAGCACCCCTCTCCCACCTACGCACTCACACGGAGCTTTCTCCCTGACATTTCAAACCATGTTGAATTATTAGTGAATTCAATTCCACTAATGTGTCAGAAATCCCGATACAGTGCTGAGGTGGACTGGAGGTGCCTCTGCTCACTTCCACAAGATGGGGACTCGCCCGGCACCAGGAGGGGGTCAGTGCCTCATCTCACTGGGGGGAGTGCTGGCAAATAGCCGCAAGGAGGCACCCCCCATTCTCAAGTTAATGAGTTCACTAAATGTGCATGCACACAACACTCGCAGAGGGAAGGTGGAAGCCAATTACGATCTATCTGTAAATAAATATTCCCTTTGTGTTAGGAAATAGAGCAATCAGACGGTTCCCATCCACAGAGACGAGATGTAAAGCTAATTTCGGAGGCACGTATAGCATGTCCACATCATGTGACTGGGGAAAGCAGTCAGTGTATAGTAAGCCAGCCCAGTGCTGGATCCCAGCTGCACACCTCCCCCCTACTGAGCACACTGGGCCAACACAGGACTCTCTGCATGCGTCTAACTGAATGTTTGCCCCATCAACATCTCTGCCCAAAAATGAGATTTATACATGTATGCATTGGCTGGGGCCAAGCGCAATGGCGGTGGGCTGGTACAGTCATGATGGGTGAGGCGTGGGGGTGAATCTGAGGCCCCCAGAATGTTGTTGTTCCCCCTTCCCGCTAGCAGGCTCTAATGAGGGGGTGTTCACATGCACACGGCACTCCTGTGTCCCTGGCGCCTTGGGCTCGTTATCATGGCTGAAATGCGGTGGGCTCCTGTGCACCTGCGGGACGCTGCACATGCGGTATGCTGTGCATATTCATAGCGGGCCATCCCCGTTCCACACACCACTAAGTGCTTATATTTCGTTTTCACAGGCCTGTTGCTAGGAGATGTGAAATTTTAAGTACATCTCTCTAAACAAGAACGACACATTCTTCCATGATGAACTTAGAGAATAACTGTTTGATGTGCTAGGGATTCGGCGGAGTGGACAGCAAGTCTATGGCACATGATAACGAGTAATTACCCCTCTTCATTGCTGAGGAGTCATTCTAAAAACGGCATATCAGCTGTGAGCACTCATTAACACATATTACACTGAACAGTAAAATGAATAATGCCACAATTATTAGAACCCACAATGTTAATAACATTTCAGATAAATTACTAATTTGCATATCCTTGCATTTGAAAAATTACCGGGACAAAGAACACCAAGGCTCTCTACACAAAAGTGCCACATTTTTAAAATATAAATTTCATGATTCTTAAAAAAGTAGTGCACAGACATACATTAGGGTAATCATACATTCTGCATTACATAAAGAAAAAATTAATGTCTGTAAGAACAACAATGCTTATATGATTTGCATTAATAATCCATAATATTGGTCAAAGATGCTTTGTTGGATTCTCCAATACAATAGTTACACATTCGGAACCTCAGGCTTACGAAAGCGTAACACCGAAACATAAACAAAAGGAGCGCCCCCCCTGGCCTGGCCCCCCCTGGCCTGGCCCCCCAGTGACCCTCGGCAGTTCACCCGCAGTCCATTTACAAGCCAGAAGCTGACAAGTAGATCTGCTTTATCGCACCCCGTGACGCTGGGGGAACATATCGCGGACGTAGTCCCCCCACCTCCCGCGAGCTGGATCACTAATTTGGGAACGTTTAGCAGCTAGCCGTCCACTGGCGTCTCCCTGCCCCCCCCTGCCCCCACCTGCAGACCTCCATTAAGCAGGTGCGTGATGTACTGCAGCCTCTCCGGGGCCGAGTAAACACAGCTCCTAGGGAGCTGCATGATAGAAACCCAATGAGCTAGAATTAATGGCACATATTAAAGGGCTTTATTTTCGGATAGAAACTCCCAGCTGTCCCACATGGGGAGGGAGGGGGGAGACTGCTGCATTAAAAAAAAAAAAAAAAAAAAAAACTCTCTCACCACAGTCATTTATAACTGCAATAATGTACCATCACCTGTTTGCATGCACCGAATAGTATCTTTCAAACCCGTATAAGGACTATTCCATGATGCTCTCAAACTGTTGACCAGAGCAGATCTATGGTCATCAGGCATAAACGCGTTTCCCCGGGGTCCTTATAAAACGACAGGATATAGATGCTGCATCTCGCCGTCTCAGCGCCAGCGCAGGCGCTACACCGGGTTGTGCCTGGGGCAGAGCAGAAAGAGGCTCTGACTGCATGTGCAGGTCTGCCATGTAGCACAGGCTGCGAACCCCCCCGTGAAGCTCCATGGCTGCATGCGACACGGCACAGGTGCCGCCATGCGAAGGACCGTCCGGATCGGCATGGAGACGTGGCGGCCTTGGTGGCGTGCCGCGGCACTGCGGGGAGGCTGGAGGGGGCCTCGCTGCATCCCAGCGGCCCCTTCGCTTGCTGGGTACAGTCACCCTGCCCCCCTCAATGTTCTTACTATTATTATGATGTCACCGTTTAGTCAATGCTTTCATGACCTCACAGTCACTTGTTTTCCCGAAGGAAACAGCCACCAGGCCCCGTCTGGAACCTTCAGACGCCCTCACTCCTGTGCCATGATGAATGTCACACTGGGTTATCATTTCCCAAAGCTTAGTACCTTAACCAAAATGATTTTTGGCAAACCATACACCCTCTTCCATGTTTGCCCATTAATAAAACAAGCAGGAACCTTAGAGCGGCATGTGTTTGGCTTTGTGACCATATGTCAGTACACCTGAGGCTACAAGTCTGAAGCACTTTGGCCACAACCAGCACTGATCTAGCCCTACGGAGCCCATTTACCGATAACAGCACCCCTTATCTTCTAGCTGAAACGACATTATACTAACAGCTGGCATTAAAACATCAACAATAATCCTCATACAAGACATTCTGTGACACCCCACGTAAAATAGGCATTATTGCGTGACAGAAACTAACAGCAAAAAAGCACTCTGAAAAGTTTTCCACAACACGTAAGTAAATAAATAAATTTATATTTTCAGGGGCATACCTCATCTGCAGTGCTTTTTAATGGCATCCCCATGCCATATAAGTAGCACACTTCAGGAATGTGTCAGCATATATATAGCAAATCGTGTGTGGGCATTATATAATTTAGTGTTACTGTACTGGGTATATGCTTCACTGTACATACTGTATGAATAAGGCATATCTAGAGTATAAATGAAGAGAAAGCTAAATTGAATTGAATGAAATGTTCAGTGTGTAATTAGAGGTATAAAGCCTGTATATGCTTGTACGTATGCTTATGCGCAAGGCGACGTACAAGGCTGTACGATGGTTATCAGTGAAAGTGGATAACACTGCAAATCCATGTGATAAAATGCATGCAATAGGAACGGGTCATAAGAGAGACAATATTATTTTAAAGGCTATTACTGGCAGTGATTAGAGGTTTCTTACTTAAGAACTACATCGTTTCAGGATGACTGCACCGGTGCTCTTTCATTCATTCATGTCATTTCATCTAAGCACTTCGCGAGAATCACTGAGAGGTACTCCTACCATCCTGGGAAGCTAACAAAGGAACACGCGAGAAAAACTGGCAGAAATTCATCAACAAGTGCAGTGCCGTTTATATTAGTCTTTTGGCTGACCTTAAATAAAGCAAAATACTCACTAATGTGCAATATCAATACAAAACTGGGGTTGCATCATCGGATTATGAAACAGCAAGAGCTCAATTAAGTAGTTCAAAAGAGGCTCACTTAAGAGGAGGAAGGTTTGAAGCGAGCACTTTTGTAGGCAAAAACATGTATCACATAGGCAGGCTGGCTTCGATATTTTTGCAATTTGAAAGTTCTTCACACAAAGCAGTCATGTTTTTATACTGATCAGAGCAGGGGGAGTCAGTGCCTTCAGTTTATCTTTCTTCTAATGTGTTCTTAGAAGGCCCATTTATATTTATTGGTAGAAAGTACATTGAATGGAATCAGGGGAGGTTTCATACAAGGATTTTTGCAGGCGGTTTCTTCATTTAGCAGGATATCTGGTATAGAAACCAGTAAAAAATATAAACCATAATAAAATTGTCTTAAACATATTCTGACATATCAGTTTGAAATTGTTAAAATTTTGAGGTTTAAACCTGTAAAGACACTATCATTTTTCACATGCAACTGCATAGTTTAAGATCTGTCAAAAATTATACTATCTAAACTTGAAAGCCAACATGGATCCAATAACATTTTTTGACTTTCTATGTCAAGCTGCCCTTGTCGATTTTAACAAACGCTCCCCCCACGCCATTTCTCACTGTCTATTTCCACTCAGTCCCTCAACACCATTTATTTAATTTATACAAAGTAGCCAGCCTATTTGCCAAGAAGATTTTAACATTCTAAATGTCTGTACCCCATTCACAGTGACTGTAACAGCAATCTATCTGAGGGCAGCCACCCAACCAGGGCTAAGTCAGGCACAGCCATGCGTGAAGATATAAAGTGAGCACTACAGACTGGAGTCATTAAAGGAAGGGCTAAGGTGTTTGGTCCAGTCGGTCCTGTCAATACAGATAGTATGTATCAGACATGCACCCAAGAAGCTCCCAAAAAAATCATAAAAACAGAGAACCCACCACAGCACAGAGTTTGCTCTCCACCCATTTCTGGAGCAGGTGGCCAGGGTTGCGGAGGATGTTTTAACAGGACGCCGTGTCGTCCGGGTGATGTGAGGAACAGAGTGGCTGTCCCCGAGTTGTTGGGGATCGGGACACAGGAACACGGAGGCTGCATTGGGAACGCGAGGCGGAGATGTCGCTCCTTATGTAGGTGAACGCGGCCTTTTCAAGTGCAAACCAGCAAGCTGACAGAGTCTGAGTGGCTCCCATAAAGGTTGCAGGCGTGCCATCACACCACTAAAAATAACACCACAGCCTCTGATGCCCGCGGCCATCTGGTCTTTTTATAATTATTGCCATAACAACCACTCAAGTTATTTTGCTTGCGAATTGCTGAACAACTGGCTTTTAAAAGAATTGTCTAGTCGTAATAAGAGAAGGCTGTACTGGAGATGCAATAAAAATACTGTGCACAAGAGCAGCTGTTGATGGCCATGCAAGTTGGAGGCTGTGCGTTCATCAAGCTTAGTGTCATGTCAGGTCATCAAAACGCTGCATGATCTCAGCTATAGAGCTACAAGATATACCCTGTCTCAGGTGGTACAGAGCCATTGCCAGTCGTCAGCCCTGGGTGTTTAAAAGCTCACAGAGGTGTGATGGTGGCTTCATGAAGGTCAGCATTATGTATGTGACTTATTTGTTAAATCTGCAGAAGACCCACTTAGAGTATCAATGCTGTCAAGGCAGGGAAGAGCCAAACTAATCAGCAAAGGGCCAGTATGTATGACAGTTTATAGGATAGCCTTTAGGTCAGCTGTTCAAACCCAGGTGTGACGACTCTTCAGCCAATCAGACCTCTAATTAAGGAGTTGCAGTGAAAACCTGCATACACAATTGCCTTTTCTGTATAAGATTGCCCACCCTTGGCAAAAGGTACCTCTTGTACTGACAGATTATACAGACAGCCACACGTAGCAGAAGGCCTGCACATCCTACCCACTCCCTAAGACACAAGTCTGCATGTAGGCCTGGCGCATGAGAATTAGGGCTTACAGAATCGCTAGACTTCTCCACATTAGGGCCCTTCACATTGGATGACTCTCTACAGCCACTTGGTGCCAACTTGGCTGGGGACGGCCCAACATATGTGTATTTGATTGTGAAACCATAGTGCTATTTAAGCCATTACTTAATTAATTTTGCAACATCACTTTGCATTTGAAGAAAGGTCACATATACATGAAGACCATATAATTTAGCCATCTGGGCCACTACACATTTTACATCCAAATGTGCCAATTTTTTGGAACATGTGTTCCAATTATTCTTTTTTTTAACACATCCAGAATATTCCAAACTCCCCCATCTTGTTTCAGTAACAAACACAGATGCGACACCTTTGCGGATCATCGCCAATGAAGCCTTCCCCCAGAAGACCACAGCAGTTAATGCTCTTCTGAAACGACTGGACCATTACTAGCGGAAGTGAGATAGAAGCCCATTTGGGGAGACTGTCTGACTCTGTGGCAGTGCTCGGTAACACTTTATTAAAGCAGTCGTTATACTGCAATACACATACCTTCATAATGCATTATAACACATGCATAAAGTATTATACGCCCGGCTATAACTATTTATAAAAAGGCATAACACGTTACACTCATGTGTGTTACACATTATGAATGCTCTATGAAGGTCTCATCCATAATTCTATTCTGACCATTATAATGCATTACGAGGTTATTTATAATGCATTATAGATGAGAGCTTCACAGAGTATTCATAATACATGAGAAACATGGCTATAATGTGTTATGCCGTTTTATAAATATTTATATCAATGCTTATACTTAATGAATGTTATTTCGACAAACAGTTATTAGGCTGTATGAATATGGGCTTCTTAGAAAGCTCTGCCCATTCCTCACTCGCCCACCTGGTATGGTGGACCTAGTGAGCTCTGTGGTCAGAGTGGCCGCTGTTTGAGTAGCACTGGTTTATTGACAGGCCAGATTAAGCAGGCTGCCCCAAGCCAGCCCCTGCGACACTCAGCGACCCCCCCCCGGCTCTTCTGCAGTTCTCGTTCTGTCTGCAGAAAGCAGGCTGTAATTCAGGCTGATTTGCAAGTGATAATTGTAATAAAGACAATCTCAGCCAGCTGCTATTCTGTTTCAATGTCTTTCTAACAGCGTAACAAGAAACTTGTCTCTCATTAACTTCTGGGTTTTTCTCCCCTCTCCACACAGCTTAAAAGTTATTTAAAGAGCAGTTAGTCATTTCTAGGGTGCAATAACAGTTACATCCTCTAGAGATTGTTAACACTTCAAATTAAGTTTTCTTTCTTAACTTGTATGAACACATTTTCGAATTAATTCAAAGAATCCACTTTTATTCACCAAATAAACTGGTTGCTATAGGTACAGCACGCTGTAATATTTGTCATCCTCAGCACCGGTGAGCCCCTCCCCGCCGCCGAAAGGGGAGGCCTGTAGTTTACACTACAGTTTACCTCTCACTATGCACAAATAATGAGAAAGTCTTCTTCTAAAATTATTACCAAAAAACTGTTTAACTAACACGATCACACAGAACATCGAAACTCACACGTTACCAGTGACCAGCTGCTTTCTTCTTCAAGTTCTTTGATGTTCTCCACTTGTTCCTCACTAGCGTTGGAAGATCTCGCTAAGATCTACCTACACACACCGATTTTCCACACACCAACTAAAAACTTCCTATTTCGGTCCTGAAAGCCCCGAGCAGGCCAAACAGTATGCAGCACGGACTATCCAAAGTTTGAAGTCAGCAACAAAAAAATACAGCCTTCTCAAGTATATTTAAAAAATACTAGAGCAGATGGTAACACTTTCTATGAAGCCCATATTCATAAAGACTAATAACTGTTTGTGTAATTCATTGTGTCATATTCATAAAGTATTATAAACACAAATTGTTTTTGCTAAATCGCCAACCTACCTAGCCTTTCACATACTGTTCTTTCTTTCATCAGGGCACACACAACCTGCACACATCTACTGAAAACAATGGCAGCAAACGGGGCGATGTTTGAGGAGGTAAAGCGCAGGTTGCTTCTGATAGATAACCCCCGAAGTAAACGACGTCTGAAAACCCACATCAGGCTCCCTGCATCCATTAAGCCCTGCCCTCATTGTTCTCAGGTACAAAAAAATAGTCCTGTTCTCCCCTCCATGCTGCCCTAGAAAAATACTCCCAAGGTCAGTACAGGACTCTATGGGTGTCAGGGCTGGCAAGTACCAAGTGAACATCTCCTGCCTGAAAGTGCTCTGGGTGAGCAGGCCCCACCGGTCCCCTATCTCCTGTAACGCCAGCTCCCATCGTCTGCTGAGTGATTAGAGGGGATGCTCCTGTACACTAAGAACATTACTGTGGAGTCACTCAATCGTTTCCATACAACTGGGAAGCTGGCCAAAAGCTATACTCTCTGTAAAATGCGGCACATTATGGCCTACTCTATCAAATTGTTTTTTTCTCTCCCAAACACAGAAAATTAGATTTTTAAATGAGACTGTGGGTGCTTTGACAATTTCAAAAACCTAAAATAAATGGCCACCTTTGGTGAAACAAATGACAGACAGAACTCCAAGCTTGCAGTGCTGAAGGTAAACAGCAAAGCATGTGCTCTTCTCCATCCCAGTGACAGCACCAGCGGGGTTCCAAATAACCCAGGACTTGGGGACCCCATACAGTCCACATTTTTGCTCTCTCCCAGGTCCCAACACACCTGTACCAGGTAATTCTCTGTTATCGCATGCAGGGCCACCGTGAAGCCCAGACCAAGTGCATTTGGCATGCGGATCTCTCCACTAATTTCCAGGAGTTTTTGCCCCCATTTAAAAGAGCTGGGCCGGGTTCCCAGTGTCCCATGCAGCTGCCCACACACCTGCTAAATTTATTCCAGTGGATTCACAGAAACAGCCCATGCCACTGCCTGCCCGCCAATAGGCACCCACTACATTCCCAAACATGCACGCCACCGGGTCTATGTGTTAGTGCACAGATATATCACAGAAACAGCCCATGCCACTGCCTGCCCGCCAATAGGCACCCACTACATTCCCAAACATGCACGCCACCGGGTC
>JAODKM010000044.1:19389491-19411447 GCA_026780845.1 Petrocephalus sullivani | reverse complement strand
GGTCTTTTCTTTGGCACGCTGTATGACCGGCCCGTTGTTCCTATAATGTCTGCATTTCTGTGCCTTTATACTGACTCAGAGTCAGGGTCTTTTCTTTGGCACGCTGTATTACCAGCTCCTTGTTCCTATAATGTCCGCATTTCAGTTCCTTTAGACAGACTTGGAGTCAGGGTCTTTTCTTTGGCACGCTGTATTACCGGCTCGTTGTTCCTACAGCTTTCCTGCCAAAACTTGGCAATTTTGACCCAGCGTCAAAGTTCCTTTTGAACAAATTTATTTGCAAGGAAAAACTTTCGTCTATATCCAGTTAAAATGATTTTGTTATTACAAAAAGCCCTTTGCATCCTACATTGTTTTCACGTTATGGATGCAAATGGAATAAGGTCAGAATAGGCAAACTTTCCCCCTTTGTCCCCCTCAAGGCATGGCTGGAAATGTCTTTTGCTTCACTGAGAATACAGAAGCAGTCAAGCAACCCTGAAATCAATGTTAGCTTTGTTATTATAAAGAAACCCAAAGGATCCCAAAGCTCGGGCTGTTCATGCAGAATTCCAACAGAGATTTCACGTGGGGTCCAGCTCATCAACCGGAATTACAAGCATTTGTGTTATGAGACCTGATCCACAAATGGACTACAGAAAACGCACCAGCTGAGTGTGAGAGTAAATTATTACTTTATCATTTACTCTAGCATCTCGAGTATGTGAGTAAGCAAGGAACCATGGAAATGTTTCATGTATTTTCAAGCTGTACATGGAAGTCTATCGACTGGTGACCATCTCTACTGAACTTTTGTGCACACCAGAGATATTTTGTGTCTTTCAATCCTCGTGTTTTAATATTACATATCCCATAAGATTTTCCTTCGCATCCTTTGAGATATGAAAACACTGCACCACGAATATAAAGTGATATCCAGATATTCTTGGCCATTAAGCACTCCATCCTCCACCTGACCCCTCCCTTGGGTCTCTATCTCTCTCGCTCTCTCAACAAGGCTGCCCAGCCAAGTTCTGAGATGTAATTACACGTGACATCACGCCATGCTGGCCTGAGCGGTCATTGTGCCTGGAGTTGAGACTGAACAGGCATCTGTGCTGAAGAGGGCCCGAGTGGATATGAGGTCCGCATCACCCTGACCGAGAGGAGGAGCCGAATCGCTCCTTTCCCCTAACACAGCACGGAGCTGCTGCAGCCAGACTGCTCTCTCCGGTCCACCTTTGTCTAATTCCCTGGTTGAAAAAAATACTGTGTATAAAATGCTTAATAGAAAGAAAGTAGTAATGAGTAATATAATACATCATGTACACACATGCTTCGATGTTTGAGTTGCACAGAAAAAAAATACACAGAGATTAATTTTACCAGGCTGTGATTTTAACTTAAAAGCATTTCATTTGGACCCGTCGGTTTGGCGGCTGCGTCTGTTATTGGACAGTTGCCGGTTTGAATCCCAGGGTCAGCAGAGTGATGTCAGCTTACCCACAATTAGTCCAGGGACTGTCTTAGCAATTGTACGTTGCTTTGGATAAAAATGTCAGTTAAATTAAAAGCAAAATGTAAGTATTTAAAGAAATAAAGAAACAACAATAATAACTACCATTATGGCCAATGGGAAATATTATTGATTATTAACAGCAAAGGGATTCTCATTTCTCGGTCCAGCATCCCTTTTGACGGTCTTAATCTTATCATCAGTCTTAACGTGAATTACAAAATGAACAATGAAATGAATCTGGCAGAGCACTGCCTGCAAATTACTCTTCTATACATCCCTACCCAGCCCAGCTCTTTTACTGGAAGAACGCATCAATCTGAAAACTAAAAAGCCCTAAAATGTGATTATCCAATTATCCCCCATTTTATTCTGCATGCTATTTGAAGCCACTTGTGGGGGAATTCATGAGAAAAAACTAAGTAAATATATATTTGTTTTGCATATGGGCATCTGTGCATCTTAGAGAAATGAAGGAATTAATATGAATGAGCTTCAGTGACAGTAATCAAACGCAAATCAAACAAACTACACAAAACTGCGGCGACAAGTCATATATGATACGTACACAGTGAGGCCCTGACTGAACAAACACAAAGCATATTTTAGAAATTCAATATTGTGTATTACCAAGAAATTGAATTAAATTTTAAAATTCTCACAGGGAGGAAATGCAATGAAAAAGGTGACATAAGTCAGGATTGATAGGTAGGGCGCTACATCATCAAAAATGAAGAGACATCCAAAAACCAATTAATCACCTTTCTTTGCTCAGTTAGAGCAAAGTAAACACAGTGATTGAGAGTGACCAAAGTCATGCTGTATATAATAATATAACTGACAAGGAGAACAAGAGCATTCATGTGCCATCACCAAAAAAAATGCAATATCCCCTTGAGTGAAGTTTGGCTTTCTGAAGACACACAGACTGCCTCAATCAAATATTTGCAGAGTAGAGGGTGCAGGTTCATTTTGTTGGAGATACATCACGGGGAAGTTGTCTCCCCTGAATAGACAGTGACAACTGGGATTTTAACAGCCAGACAGGCGTGAGTAACTGGTGCTGGAACAGTGACCGACAACAGACAGCAGGGTCACCTTATTGTGCGTTTTCATATACATTTACCCAAGGAGAATATTAAAGGAAAAGTTGATTTCATGTGATATACAAAACTTTAACGGCTGCATCAAGAAATTCTTACCTTTGTCACAAACAAAATTAACGCAGATCATTAATGCAGATCTGTTAGCCTTCATACACATTTTAAACACATAAATTACGATAAATGTTTCCAAGCGGAATTTCTTGCAGCTAGCTTGAATACCTTTGGAAATGCTCCAGGGGCATACTGTAAGATACATGGTTCTCGTGTTTTCTGACGTTTGCACCCACAAAGCGAATGACCTCACAACTGGGGCCCACGGCATTAATATGCGGATAAGGAGGCAGCTACTAATTTTCGGTAACACATCAAAAGCTATGTGTGCTGGCGCCAACACCCCCCCTCCACCCGATGCAAGCTGTCCACTTTGCATAATAATCGCTAGCCTCGGGTTATCCACGAAGCAAAACTTGTCCACTGTCTTTTTTCCATAAATAAAACAAATTGGTATACACCAGAAAACAGGTTTTTGTCCCCATATGTTCCTCTAACTAACTTCATCACACTAGCACACACCCACACACACACCATGAAAGCAGCGATGGTGCCTAAGGTGAACTGGATCATAGTGATGGACACGACGCTGGTTTATTTTTATTCTGGCCATTTAGGTTCCCTCAACAGCTTAAGGTGAAAGTTATAAAAAAAAAAAAAAAAAAAAAAAAAAAAGATCCACATAACTGACAGACTTATTTGAATGCCTCTACAACACAGACTATCCAGTCTGAAGGCAGGACCCCCTGAGAACTAGACTAGAAACTTCTGGGTTAGACGCCTATATTTTGGCCTGGCTTCTTCTTTGGGTCTCTCACCCCCTCTTTTGTTCAGTTCTGTCATTTTGGTCCATGGCCTCAATCTGACCAATATCCAAGCTGTTTATTTACATCCAGTCTGATGCATAGATGTGATCCTTAGTATCTGACCCATCTTATATTTTCTATTATTGATCATCGGTTAATTTGATTTGGAAATGACAAAATATGTAATTACATGACACTAAGGAGTCCTACCATGATCCTAGCCTGCTGCTCCTACGTCGTCTAAAGTCCCTTTGGTGCTGGATATTTGGCAAGGCCAAACTCAAACAGCATTCGCTATGCTTGCTGCCTTTTCAGTATAATTATATTTATGTCAAAAGTTAATAAAGAGTTATTCAGGCTCTCCTGGGAATGTGTGTTCAAAACGGAAAGTGACAACCAGGGAATCCTCTTAAAATTCACCCTGGATTCAATAATAGGAAAACTGACGTCACTGTAGAGCTAAAGCATAGCTAAATAGAATAATAATATACAGACAATATACATAAAGTAATTAATAAAGCCTGCTCTGAGCAGACCACTCCACAGCTCGTTTACGCCTATAAAAGGTGCTTAATAAAAAGTATTAAGTGTTAGCAAAGGAATGATACTGTAGACTGTACCCAGAGATCCATAGATCTTGATATCCTGACCCCACAATGCACAATATTTAATATTAGTAAAGCCATAGCCAAGAGTTACAGGAAGATACACCCTATTTCAGAAAATCACAGGCACATGTCCTTGTTTGCTTGTTTTTATGCATCCAGAAAACAGACCAGACAATATGCTAAGCATTTAGTCTGAAGCTCGGCCAATAATAACCGTCCCCACAGCTTAGGCAATTTCTCCCTAGACAAGTATTGGTAGATTGGTAAGACTGAAAAAAAATTAAAATTTTTTTTAGTAAAAATCCAGTCTTTTGATGTATTTTGCCTTCAAACAAAGTTTGCACATTAATGTCCTCTGTACTGAAGTTAAGATGGGATCCTGCACTGCTTTTCCAAGCAGTTTTTTCTGTTATCTGTATGGAAATACACGCAAGGTCAATGATATTTCTTCTCAGCTTTCAAGTGTCTGCTCCCAGTCCTGTAGCTATACAGAACCCAAACACTTGGGTCGGGTGTCTGCTCCCAGTCCTGTAGCTATACAGAACCCAAACACTTGGGTCGGGTGTCTGCTCCCAGTCCTGCACCAGGCTCCCATTGCTTTACTGGGATCTAACGTTCATTAAGTAGGACTTTTCCAGCGGCCCTTCAAAGTGCGTTGACATTACACCGTGGATTTGCAACGCGCTCGCATTATGCAATGCGGTGCGTAAGCGATACCCATTTTGTCCTACTGCTGCTCACCTCCCACTCCCATAATCCTCTTGCTTCCACACCCAAGATGCTGTGGGGAGACTGGAAATAGGACTCCAATACGCATGTAGGCAGTGGAGACCAAGGCAATGCCAGTTACACCCTGGGCTTCTGAAGAATCATACAGTGACAGAAACTAACATCATCATTCATGCCATGACGATACAAACGTTAAACCGTTAAAAGTATAATATAATGAGTGTGAATAAAACCCTTACGTAAGCTGTTTCTGCTTTTGGTGCTGCAGTCACATGCTGAAACCAAAGGCGCGGGCGTGGCCGAAACGTACTTCACAGCAGACTGGTAACAGCGCTCTGTCCGCGCAGAAAGTGGCACGAGGCGCCCGCGTTCATGACGAACGCAGCGGGTGGCTCTCACTGCCGACGGAAAAAGAAAGCGAGGGGGCAGCGCGTACTCTCCCACCAGTACCCCATCCATCTGCAGGGCCAGAGGAACCAGCCAGAACCGAGAGGGAGAAAGTGAGAGTGTGTAAGTGTGAGAGAGAGGCAGGACAGGGAGTAATCTGTCTATAATTGTCCTGGCACTATTTTTAGGTGCACGTGTCTGCACGAGCTAGGGACCCTCGTCTGGAAAGAGTGACTTTCACATCTCTGAGTTTCTGACCAAAAAATTCAAACTCCTTTGATGGCAGAAAGTGGAACCCTGCATCAGGTTAAAAGATAAAAGACAATTGTCTGGCTGTAATTTCAAGCGACCTCAAAGTTCTTGAAGCTGCAGAGTAGCCCACTGTTGAAGAGAATCCAAACACTGCTATCTTCTCAACTAATCATCAAGATTCGTCTTTAATCCACCGAAAAATCATCTGACTCGGAAGCTGATTTAATCCCAAATGATCCATAACATTAAACTGAATCGACCCCCAAATAGACCACTTGGGTTCTGTCAGCTAATTTCACTCTATTCTTAAAATGTGATAAATGTTAAATGTGCTGAGGCTGGTTTTGTTCATGCTAAGAGATTCGTGTTATTGCATAAACAATGGTCCACCAATTAGCTGGTGGCCATCCTTTTAAAGACAGACAGCTAGACTGGTAAATTAAAGGCTTAATAAATTCAGCAAGGCCAGAGACATCCTCGAAGATTTGTCTTGCAAAGATATTACTTGTTATTCATGGAAGGCCATCTCTAGAGAGGTATTCTTTCTAGGGGTAAAATTTGAAAACTGCAAAAAACAAAAAAAAAAAACCTTCCCATTTTCTATCAACTACAAAGTGTGATTTACAGCATCAACACAAATCAAAGTAGTGCTTTATTTTTACCACATTTTAATTACACCACTCTCACAGCAAGAAGATAAATAGTGCTCATTTCAGACATCGCAAAATGAGAACTGATGAACGTCTTTAAGTCAGCCTGAAATTCATGGACATCATTTTATATACAAAGTCTTCCTTTTATTTTTAAATGGCCAGTAAGCAAACTGTCTGAAGAAGAATGAGTTTGATTGCACCCATGATAATGATTGCAGGGGTCAAAACATGCCACGTAAAGCTTTTATCTTAAGGGCGTGATGGAACAGAGATGCTTTATTAATCCTTGCGGGGAGATTCTCTTTTGACCTACCCCATTTTGCTCTCCATGAGACACATGACACATATACAGGCCAGAGCAAACTTGGGGGTCACAGCACAGGGTCAACAGGGGAGTTAAGGGCTTTGCTCAAGGGCCCACAGACGTGATTGTTCTGCTGAGGCCGGACCTCGAACCACTGACCTTCTGACCACAGGCAGCATGGCTTAGCTGCACACTGACACCCTGTAAGTGATTATTCATAAGATAATCATGTTTTATTAATCATAAATCTGCTGTCGCAAGGGACAGTTAAGTAACTTTTTTTTCCTGTGGTACAAATGTCATAATGCAGCAGGAATGTGATCAGCTGTGTCCCGTAAAAGCAGAATGAACACAGGGAGTACAGGTGCATGAACTGCGTTTAGCTGTCAGTACAATGATGGCAGTGCGACTGCCTACCACCGTGCATGAGAGTAACAGATTAGAAGGAGCTTGTCCCTAACTTAGTTTTAACTGGAGTGTTGACAACTGGAAAACGAGAGACAGAGGATGGCGCACTGAGGAAGGTTTGACAAGACCTAAACATGATCATCCTTTCAAATCGTACGTTTGTATAAAACATTGTGTTCAGGGAAGGCTATTCTGCTCACATTTGTTTTCAAAGCTATTTCTGGCCGGCACACCCTTATAGGAATTCATTTCAGTGGACAGAACATCACTGAAGCACAAAACAATGGAGCTTCAAATCTGAGTTTATGAAACACAACCTGCAGCGGTGTAGTACTGCCATTGTAATAAAGCAGCGCACCAGCGCTTGCAATCAGTTCTAGGTACTGTGAACCAGCAGGAGGCGGAGTAATGACCCTGGGCGAGGATTGGCTGATCGCTTGTGTTGTCATGGTGAGCGATCAGCAGCCCTGGGCCTACAGGTAATGCAGTGAAGGAAACCCAGCTGGCCCTCATTAGGTTGAGTATATTGCTATGGTAATTTAGAGGGTCAACTGGGTGGATGGGAGGAATGCATGACTGCATTAAAAATGGTCCATTTGTTTGTTCATTCACTCACTCAATCTTCCCTATATAAAAACATCTATGTAGTTCACTCTATAGCAAATTAGTGAAATGATGGTGGTTTTGGACACCACATTTAAAGACATTGGTATCCAAGCAACCTTTGACAGCATAACAAAATGGCAGACACACTATATAGCACAGTTTAGGGAATATGGAGCAGTTATTAATACAGCCTTAAAAAAGATGAGTGTGATTTTAGTTAATTGGCATAAATTATTATTATTATTATTATTATTATTATTATTATTATTATTATCATCATCATCATCATCATCATCATCATCAAAATCCCTCTGCCACAATACATAATAGCCCAAATACCCCAAAGAGTCAATGTAGAAGTTTGGGATGATGTCATTCATAGAACCATTAAAAAGACAAAAGATTGTCCTAAAATAAATTATGGTGAGTTAAAAACACTGGAGGTCAAACTAAATTCTGTTACAGAGACCAAGCTCTTGAACACTCTCTCAATACTGTTACATTACTGCCCAGTACGCCTAATCCATTCTCCATCATTGACCAGTCAAAGTCTCATCATTACCTGAGCAAGTCCAATCAGAGAGAATAATGCTTATAATGTCACACTGGACCAGGCAGTGATTATTTCAAATAATCAATATGTAATCATGTTCTTTCTGTGTCATGTGGCTTTTCTCCAGGTGCTCTGCCCCCCCAGCCCAAAGGCACCTGGGGGCAACCCAGTCTTGTGCTCCCTGCAACAGGCTCCAGGCCAGGGTAAATTGTTGGATTAATGGATGGAAAAAAAATTGTCCATATGAAATAATCAGGTGAAAGCCTCCCTCTGGAGACTCTTAAAGAGTCGTCACCCCAGCTAGTCGGCTCCAGAGGGGTACATAGCAGAAAAACTATCCTGCTAACATGGTACAAAGCCAAAGGCCATTGATGCTTAATGTGAGGACCAGAATCTACAGAATGAAGCACTCTGTTAGATATGAATTGGACTTAACTGGATTGACTGGGTCCATTCAGATTATACATGCTACTTCCAACCGAAGGCCATCCAGGCCTAACTGCCTCCGATGTGTCTCCATAATCAGAAACAACCACAAGGTTGTGAGCCATGTACAGGTGTAGATATCAGAACTCAGGGTCAAAGATCCTCTGTATACCTGTAAACAACTAAACCTACTACTTACATTAGAATACTAGGATGCTTTGAGATGTCAGTATTCAGTGCTTTGTGTAAGATATCCCCAGGTAGAGCAGGGTAAACTGGGTCTTCTTTGCCAGCAATATAGCTCTCAGCAACAGAGGAAATTAAACAAGAGGTCCATACTGATGTGAAATACTTCCAGGAAAATGTCAGGATCTGACTGAGCCTGGCCCCTTACCAGCCCAGTACAGAAAGACATAACCTGTAGCAGGCCACACTGCCTGAACTGCCGCTTAGATTAGCCACGTGTCTAAAAGCACAGCTCCCATTAACTACTGGCATGATTTTGGACGTGCCCCGGCTTTTATATGAAAGGTCAGCTCCAGCCTAGCTGCTGAGGGATCATTATTGTTAATCAAAGAAATATGGCAAAATAATTAACTAAATATCACCAGAAAATAGCCACTGCAGTTAAAGATCTGACCACAAGTAGACTTTAGATGCTCCACCAGTCAGACATATTTTAATAATATGATTTCTATTACACCATTAAAAATAAAAAAACTCAAATCCACCTCATGAACTTGTCATTACATTCCCACTAATTAAATACACTCCACTATAGTAGAGAAAGCTGTTCTGGATCAATGTTATGCAGCTAAGCGCCAATGCTGTGTCACTAACAGAAAGCCGGCTTAGAGCCACACACATGCCACACCTTCGGTCACGGCCTTGGAAACTGTTTTGCTTTTCCCAGAAGAGCTTTGTCAGGGTCTGGGGGGGGGCCCAGCAGCCATCTTCAATGAAACCTTTAAGGCAGAATCCAAATATCTAAAAGAGTTTCTTTCCTTTGAGGCAGAAACGTTTAATATCTGAAATGCCAACATCCAGACTCTTGAGCTCATAGTCATCACTTTTAGAATGTGATAACCTCCTTACTGACATATGTGCTTATGTTATTCACCACACCTTGTCTGTGTAAGACTCCAACATGGGACTGTTCTGACCATGTATCACCACATCTTACGCATCATTTTCACTCGAATGTCACAATGCCCCATGACCTCTTAACAGGAGAAGGGTCTGGAAGATGTACGGATGGGTGGATGTCCAAAAAGTGTCTGACAGTAAATATAATCAAAGTGTCTGTTTGCCTGTAACTGATGTGTATGTGTGGCATATTTAAATCTGAGCAAAAAATCTAATCAAATTCTACCCCGCATCATTTTATGTCCTTTCCGCAAAGGCAGGAAGACTGTCTGTAAGGTTCTTCCCCTTATGAGGTGCTGGAGGACCAGGCCCCTACTTATCCAAGTTGATTAACAATCAAGAGCATGACCTTGGATGGGGGATTCAGGCCTTTTTAATTTCTTAAAAAGTTGCAGGCCCTCTAATAGTCTGCCAGCCAATAGAAGGGACGCTCCCTTATTCCCATGTTTTAATCTAGACAGAATCCCTATTACTTCATTCTCCTGAGCTCCAATTCAGCTCCAGCACATCTTATGGTAAACAATGCAGCGGTGTGTCAGCATGAGCTTGGTACCAGCACTGACCCCCCCCGTGCTCCCTCCTGTCCTTCATATCCGCGCGTGTATCTGCTGGCCACTTCCACCGGCAGATGCTGACACCCCAGCGTGACCTTCAGATCAGGAGCAGCTCCCCAAACAGGGGGGTGAGCAGAAGATTGTCACCGCTGTCCTACACCACACACATGCACACGCACACACACACACATACACACACACACCAGCCTCTGATGACATTGGCGGGCTGCCAGCTGACCTTGAACCCCAAAGTTCTCTCTTTCCCATCCCTAACATACATCTGAAGCTTCAGCTGTTCTTCCTCTCACCACCTGCCTTCTTCACCCCTTACCGCAGTGCTTCCCAGTACAGCCTTCCGGGACCCACAACTGGTCCATGATTTTTCTCCACATTGCCGGGAGGGAGCAAAAACGCAGGCCCCCAAGGACCAGACGGGGAAACACTGCCTCACAGCAAAGACATTATTAATAACCTTTTGCCGGTGTCTACATACGATTCTAATATTGCTAAATATTTATTGTGCAGCTTGCAGCAGCTACATTGGGAAGTGCAGTATGTGAAAAACAAAACTGTATTAAATCTAACTGAACAGCAGAAAACCAAATGTATTAACTGCAAATGCAGTTATCTAAACAAGCAAAAAGGTATCACCATTTTGATAACCGAGTAAAAGTTCCATTGTTCCAAATGCTCCACTGAACAAGAGCAGTACATAACTGCTAGCATGTGTACAGCAGTGCCTGGTGGCCAGACCACCGCCTCATGGCAGCACCCCCATTCTCCCACTCCTCTCAGCGTGATCGTACCTGCATCGCTCAGCCAGCGGAGAGGAGTTCTCCCCACGAGCACAAGGAGGCCTCATCTCTGACCGGGTGGGAAGACGGAAGCTCGTCTCCATGCAGCGTAAACTTCCCAATCAGTGATACAAGCTCGCGCTTCATGCACTGTGACAGCTGACAGTTTGCACACGAAAAGCAGACCCACAGGGAAAGGTGACATGTGGCTTTAATGAAACCCCCCCCTCTTCCTGTGCTCGCCCCTACTAGTAGTGAGACAGGAAAATGGGGGGGCTGGAGGCCATTAGGATAATCGGGGACATGACAAAATGGGCATCGCTGTGACGCCTTTGATTGATGTCAGGAAGTAAAGTGAGTCACAAAAATAAATGTGTTCCTTCACCTCATTTTCCCTGATCCTCACGTGCTTAAATTATTCAGCTTGATGCAGGCATGTGCGTGTGTCTAAAAACATCACAGGCTTCTAAAAAAAGCAGCAAAGCACACAAATTACGAGAGACCCCATCAAGAATTTATCATTCCTGTCTTTAAATAGAAAACAGACCCCTAGGTAACCCTAAGCTAGTGAGCTTTTCTGTTGTACGCTGCACACACAGAACTCAGCAGAAACAGGTTGTCTGAGGACAGCTCTCCAGAAAAGGAACAGTAATGGTGGTGGAGACAAGTCTACCCCACAGAGAGCCTCAGGTTCGAAACAACACCAGCCATGGTGACTACAGCCAAAGCAAACCTGCCACAGGAAAAACAACCTAGCTGTGCCCAAACTCTCTGCTACATTTCCAGAAGACGCATCTATGAAGTGACTGCACCAGAGGAATCATGGAGCACACTACGATAATTAGCAGGACTACCATAACGAGGGAATTAGCTATGAGCTCATGAGTAGCACACAATGCGAATCTAAGAGTAGGCTAACTCGTCCATTTCCAAATTAAAAAAAAAAAAAAATTCTTTGAGGGCTTTTTGGTCTTCGATGGTACCACTTTATCATGGGTTTGTTTTGCTCATTTTGCACTGGACAGCGATGAGTGACAGACAGACAGCCAGACAGCCAGCAGCAGGTGACTCGCCCTCGGATTCGCATGGGCGCCTTGGCAGGGACTGAAGCCCAGAATGCCTTTTTTTTAATCCATAAATCACAGTTGCTCTGCACTGGGGTCTAATTAACCAAAACAACTACAAATACAGATTATCTACACGTACAGATGTCCTCCTTGGTCCCCGGCAGATGATGTATGGGTGACTTGGCTTATTAAAAAATAAAGAACCATCTCAGCGTCACAGATGAAGCAGGATGCACGTGTCGGATGGCAGGCCCCACAGCGCAGCATTAAGGTTACAGTAAGCAGGAGGAGAAGCATCGTTCTGTGTGCATACGCTAACGGGGAACTGCCAAGCCTGCACAGAAATGGCGGCGCCAGTGATCAGTCGGCAATGGATCAATGCCGGGGCTGTGAGGAGACAAATGAAGGTGTCGCTGTTAAATATTCATCGATTGATAAATCGGCACTCAGACCGCCATGGGACTGCGGCAAACATAATCAGCGGGGAGCCCTACAATCAGGCTGAAAACACCTCAGCAAGCCCTGAGTTCAACACCCTCAACTGGACAGAATACTGGATGCAGTATAAATGTAGTTTTCACCTTTTCATGGAATGCTGAATATAATCACAAATGTTTAGTCCTAAACACATAAATGTGAACATGCTAATCGGGGTGCCAGACCTGAATTGGAAGGCATGGAGAATTCAGGAATTTGGGGTGGCAGGACCAGTCAATCTTCTGAATGTGATGAGCCACTATGCAGACGAGTCAGACACCACTGTGCTAATTCCCCCCCCCCCCCCGGTGGGGAGTCAGCAGGCCCCCCCAGGCCGCCTCCGTGTCACGGGGAGACATGCAACACCAGCACATCGCATCACAACAGCAGACTCACGCCCACTGTGGCCACTACCTGGATGTTACATCACACATCGAAATGACACCACAGATAAAGCCATAAATCTGACTGTACACAGGATCACATGCAGATTTGCTGTTTCTCCTGCTGGACGCATCACAAAGGCATTATGAATTCTAGAAGAAATCCTGTAAGCATAACTTTGCATTCCATTTCAGTCTTCAAAACATCAGTCTGCAATTTTAGAGAACTGTTTTAGGGTAATGATCAACGTACGTGCAAATTGTTTCAGTCAATTCAAATATGGTTTGAAAAAAATGCAATATGTTCCCCGAGACCTTCATCATCACACTCAAGTATATTAGTCTTCCAAAATCAATACAAAGATACTCCCTCCCACCGTCCAGGGAAATGGAAAATGAGAAATGTGACTCAGCTTCACTGATTTCACCAAGATCCAAAAATGCATTCTTATTCTAGAGCCCGCTGTGAGGAGGAGAACTGGAGTCTTCATTAAATGGCCTGGACTTGAGCTATGAGTATCTAACAAATCATATGAGTCGGTAAATCAACAACAGGTACCAGCTTAGAAAGGAAAAATACCATTTAAAAATAGGGAAAAATATTTTCAAGTTAGATATTAATATACTTAACTAAAAGCAGGGAAACTTTGGAATATGCTTAAGTCCACCTTCGTCATCCTCCTTCTCTAGGTGATGACTCTGGCAGTAGCATGCTGTGCAGGCCAGACCAGACCTCTTTTTCCATGACCAGTCTTGCTTGTTCCTGAGCATCCACAGATGTACCCAAGTCATCTGGAAGATATAATCTGTCCAGCGTATCCTGGGTGTGAACCAGGACCTTGGGGACAACCTAGGCCTCTTGGGAACAAACCAGGTGGTGTCCTTATGAAATTCCCAAGCCACCTCAGCTTCTCAATCCAAAGGAACAGTGACTATTTTGAGGTCTCTTGCAGATCTCTGAACTCCTCACAATTTCAAGGAGAGTGAGCCCAGTAATCCTCATCGAGAAACCTCATTTCAGCCACTTATACTCATGACCTTAGGGTTTTGGCTGTTACTTACAGCTCATGACGATTGGTGAGCACAGGGATGTAGACTGACCAGTCAACCATAAACCTTGTCACATGACTCAGCTCCTGCTTGGGCACTAGAAACCTGCTTACTAGCTGCAGAACTCTAGTCACCGAACTGATCCACCCATAAATCCCATATCCTCTCTCAGCATTACTCCTAAAGAAGATCCCAAAGTTTATAAATTCCTTGGCTAAGTGCCAATTCTCCCTCTTCACCAGAAAGGCATTGATTCTCAGCCCTGCTCCTTCACACAGCTCAAGTGTGTGCAGGAGGTCTTGGCTGGATGAGGCCAAAAACCCATCAGCATCTGCAAACGGCAAGAGTCTCACTCTAAAGCTAAAGCTGCACCTTGATATACTGTCCAAGAAAATCCCAGAACAGGACTGAAGATCAGACACACCCTTGATGGAAGCCAACATCCTCACTAAAAGATTTTTTGGCAAGTATACGGACACAACGCCATTCACTCAGAGACTGGACGGCAGACAGCAGCGTCTCCGGTAGCCCATATTCCCGCAGTATGTGCTAGGAGGAAGAGTCACACGCCTGCTGCAGGTCCACAAAGCAGATGCAGAGTGCATTAGCATGTTGCCATGAAAAGGCGAAGAAGAGTGAAAGAGTCCCAGGGAGGCAAAAGAAGTGCGGTCCCCTTGTGGTAATATCAGATGCTCAGGTGCCCCTTTTTAAAGATAGGCACCACTACTCCTGTATACTAGTCCAGAGCATTTTTTTACCCACCGTCCATGCAACAATGATTTAAAAATCAGTACTTAAATTTTACTCAGGCCTTAAGTTACATAAATGTTCAATACAAATGACTGAAACACGCATTAGAGACCGCGGATGATTCTTTTAAATCACAGCAGAAATCAAGGTTAATGAAGTTCTCTGCAGGAGGAAAAGCCAGCCGGAGTACACCGCCACCGGAGTACACCGCCACCGGAGTACACCGCCACCGGAGTACAGCGCCAGCCAGAGTACACCACCACCGGAGTACAGCGCCACCGGAGTACAGCGCCAGCCGGAGTACAGCACCACCACCGGAGTACACCACCACCAGAGTACACCACCAGCCGGAGTACACCACCACCGGAGTACACCACCACCGGAGTACACCACCACCGGAGTACACCACCTGCAATGGGACTAGCAACCTGACATTAACTGCAGTTCTTTGTGGAAGATGTCTGTGGTGTACAAATGCAATACAAATGCCACCCCGAAGAGGTATGGGTGCGATGGCTTTTAATAACAACAATGGCAAAATAAGCCACCCATGGCCCCTAATGGGCCGGGGAGCAGGGGGCAGAGGATTATTAGAGCTTGTCAAGATCTCATTTATAAAAAGGACTGGCTTTCAGCAAGTAGAATATGCTGTTTCATGTACACAGCTATAGAGATGGGTACCGACCCCAGGATGCATTGGGTACTGACCAAGGTAAACTCAGGGCTTGATAGTCTGATAATATCTTTATTCTAAATCATCTAGCCTAAATATGGCAATATATTTGTCCCCAGAATCTGTCATCTCCTTTTTAACATCAAAAACAATGTGGACCAGAGTACTGAATTTCGTCCCCCTAAAGCAAATGTCAAAGCAGACATAATGTTTGGGCAAATAATCCCCAATACTTACCGGACAGGACATTAAACTCATAAATGTTGCATGAGGCATCGGAAACTGGTTTCTCCCAGTGTACGTTATCATCGTACGTTTGGCGGCTGTGGAAAATATGCATCTGCGGTAATGAAGGAGGGAGACGCACGCCGGATTACTAAATGCCGGGATGAATGAACAGATAAATGAATGACGTGAGAACGAGAGCGGTCCTGCTGTGACCGACGCGCCACTCTCTTCAGCCGCTCCGATAAAAATAGAGTTAACAGCTTTTCACAACATTAGGGTTGCTATTAGGAGCGCTCGCAGAATGGGACATCAATTTACTTTTAAAAAATCCTTAATTTAGGTTACTGCATGACTTTTCTTTCGGCAAAGGCTTGCATCTTTTACCTATAACTCCCGTTTGAGATCTTCCTGTCAGGGGTACGGCCAAACAACGATGTAACCACACATACAATGACATCCAAATTAGTTTAATTAAACTCCAGGCTACCATGGGGTCATTTTAATAATTGGCAAACATGGGGGGACAGGTTAGTTATGAGATCCCACAGCGCCGAACCGGCCACTTCAATTATGCACCGGCAGGCCAGCAGAGAGTTCGGCATGAGCTAAAGCAGCCCGAGCAGCACAAAGAGGTGTTACCACACCGTGGCCCGACTCAGACCTGTCAAACACACTGAGTATTAGTGCCAGCCAGAAAAAGGGCTGAAAGTAGTAGAGGCAGGGCAGTGAAAGCAGGCCAGAGTGGGCAGGCTAGAGAGGGTAGGCCAGTGAGAACCAGACAAGAAAGGCAGGCCAGAGAGGGCATGAGGGAGGAGACAGGCTAGAGAGGGCAGGCCAGAGAGGGCAGGGTAGATAGGGCAGGCCAGTGAGGTCCGGACACGGAAGGCAGGCCAGAGAGAGCTGGCTTGAGAGGGCAGGTCAGAGCGGGCAAGCTAAAGAGGGCAGGCCAGTGAGGACCGGACAAGGAGGCAGGCCAGAGAGAGCTGGCTAGAGAGGGCAGGTCAGAGCAGGCAGGCTAAAGAGTGCCGAAGGTTACAGTGCGCACCTCGGGAAGTGCGCTGACATCAGGCACAGGAAAGCAGGCACAGTGCACAGTGTAAAAGCCCCAGCTGGTCAGGGAGCAGTGACTCCTCATAACGTCAGTCCCTGCTGGGCAGTTCTGCTGGGGAGATGTGGGACCATGTGGCATCACAGCTGCTAGCGACTGCCAGCCCAACTGCCCGTCACTGAACATAGCTACAGACAGACCTCTGTGCACATTTATTTTATTAAAGTTGCTAAATAATTTTGCTGCACACTTCCTTATGCACAAAACCCTCAGGTGCACTGAGAATGTTTAAAAATGGGCAGTTTTATGGGGTGGGTGGGTAGCTATGAAAACACAAATTAGGCCCAGAGTTTGGTTCCAGCTCTGCGAAGGCAGCTGGCTGATGTCAGAACGTTACATCCTCTCCACTGGATAAATGTCAAACACATCTGTTATTAGCTTCCTTTTCCCCAATCGGAGAGGCACGCGGTAGCTGATAGAAAAAGATTATGGGCTTCGCATCGCCATGGTAACAACAGGACGTCTCCACCGCATTGCCCCCACAGTACGCCTTTATATCACAATGGACGAGATTCCTCTGAACGGAGGTGCCAATACCACGCATTTAATGCATGTTAAATTGATGGATTTAATTATGAGACATTTAACAAGCTATATTACAGATAAACAGCAGGACGGCTTTGACGTGGCCGCTGAGGCTGCCCCGTGTTTCCATTATCCCCTCACTGCAACCATCCCCCCCCGCCACAGGCCCCGCCTCTGTATCTGCCTGCAGACCACTCTGTCAGGACAAATCACGACTGGCTCCAGCAGAACATCTCGCACTGCCCCCACCCGTGCTAATTTTAGCCTAGTCCGTGTTCCCGTGGCTGCTGGGTCATGAGAGCAGTGCCTGACGGGCGCGCCAATAAGGGGGCCCCCGCACTGAGGGACGGAGCTGACGGGCACGCCAGTAAGGGGGCCCCCGCACTGAGGGATGGAGCTGACGAGCACGCCAATAAGGGGGCCCACACCGAGGGAAGGAGCTGACGGACACGCCAGTAAGGGGCCCGCACCGAGGGACGGAGCTGACGGGCACACCAGTACGGGGGCCCGCACTGAGGGCCGGAGCTGACGGACATGCCAGTACAGGGGCCCGCACTGAGGGCCGGAGCTGACGGACATGCCAGTAAGGGGGCCCGCACTGAGGGAAGGAGCTGACGGGCACGCCAGTACGGGGGCCCGCACTGAGGGAAGGAGCTGACGGGCACACCAGTACGGGGGCCCACACTGAGGGAAGGAGCTGACGGGCACGCCAGTAAGACGGCCCGCACCGAGGGAAGGAGCTGACGGGCACACCAGTACGGGGGCCCGCACCGAGGGAAGGAGCTGACGGACATGCCAGTAAGGGGGCCCGCACCGAGGGAAGGAGCTGACGGGCACGCCAGTACGGGGGCCCCCGCACCGAGGGACGGAGCTGACAGGCACGCCAGTACGGGGGCCCGCATCGAGGGACGGAGCTGACAGGCACGCCAGTACGGGGGCCCGCATCGAGGGAAGGAGCTGACGGGCACGCCAGTACGGGGGCCCCCGCATCGAGGGACGGAGCTGACGGGCACACCAGTACGGGGGCCCGCACCGAGGGACGGAGCTGACGGGCGCGCCAATAAGGGGGCCCGCACCGAGGGACGGAGCTGACGGGCACGCCAGTAAGGGGGCCCGCACCGAGGGACGGAGCTGAGTGACACCCACGTTCTCTCCTCTTCTCTGGCTAATAAGGTCTCAAAGAAGCATTTCAAGACTATCAGAGCTATAGGAGCACAAGCCTTGCATGTACTGACTACAGTTACTTAATGCTGACAGAGCCAGGCCAAGTAGGGAGATGTCCAACAGGCGAGAGCGAACGACAGCAGATGGACTCGATGGCAAAGTGATAATGTGCAGACAGCACTTTCCTTCCTGCAGGAAGTGTTCTGCCAAAGTCATACAATAAGCCAGCTTCCACTATCTGGAACGCTTTAGGTTCACCATACTACCACGTAACTAGAAAAAACTGAAAAAAATCCCTGCAAATACGGCACATTTAATTACGGTGTTTCCCAGCGATACTGTCATTTACTTGTGATCGATAGAATTTCCTCCACGACTCTCAGTACTTCATTTCAGTCATATTAACGTAAGAGCTACTGGCTTTCAACCTGAAACCCAAAGATGAAAGATCCCTGAACGCAGTGCTCCGGAGAGCGGCGACTGCGAGCAGGAGATCAGTAGCCCTGTTTCCCATTTAATGTCATCCAAATTGCCACAAGTGAGAGCTTAAAATGCAAAGCCGACGTCTGTGAGCGACACAGAGGCTCTGTTACTCACAATCCCTGCGAGGACTCAGTCCCAGTGCTCCGGGCATGGGGGATGGGGGGCAGCACTGTCTGTGGTGCTGTCTGGGGGGACTTTTGGGAAGGAAACACGGGTGGGAGGAGGCAAGGCGAGGGGGGCGAGAGGCAGCGGGGCTCCCAGCCTGCGTTTTGGTCTGTGCAGCGAAGGGTGACGTCAGCACAGATCTATTTTAAGCCCCCCGGAGTGACAGCGCAGGGGCAGATGCTGAAGGGCTGCGGCAGGGCGGCACGTGGGACAGCGTGGGGGACGGCGGGAGGGACTGGGCAGCGGCAGGGCGGTAGGTAGAACGGCGTGGGGGACAGCGGTGGGACGGCACATGGGACAGCGTGGGGGGCAGCGGTGGGACGGCACATGGGACGGCGTGGGGGGCAGCGGTGGGACGGCACATGGGACGGCGTGGGGGGCAGTGGGAGGGACCAGCGGCTGACAGTGCAGGGGGGGGATGGGCATTCGTGGTTAAGGCCTGGGTAATGCAGATACGCACTGGGTCACATGATGTGTTGTTAACAGAGAGAGAGGGAGGGGGCAGTGGAATACACCTCACAAAAGTGACACACCGGCCTGAAAATCGGAGTGCTGCATAGTTAATCACCTTTAACTGAATTTCAGAAGGAAGCTTCCAGAAAGATCGCGGCGTAAATCTTCCGAGCAGGATCCAAGGGCAGCCACCTTCGATGCACCTCTGCAGCTGCCCTAACAAATGGGCAGACTCTCCAGCTCCCCGGCAGGCCGTGTGCCCAGCTCACTGGCCCCACACCGTACCGTCTGCGCAACAAAACGGCACGCGGCCATTTCAGGATCCACTGAGCACAAGTGACTGCAGTGGGAAGGAAGACACCAGGGAAACGCTGGATGCATAATTAATCATATGTAATTAGGCATTATGGAGGTCTTTCAAGCTGCCAGCAACACTACAGTATCACAGGCAGGATTCAAATTTACATGAATTAAATAAACGTCACATTTGCGATGATATTAAATTAGTGATGCAACCTGTAGATTATCCACATGACAGGCTGTTTTTTTTTTGGGGGGTGGGTGGGGTGTAAATCCCCTACAGTCAGATGGAGTAGAATGCTCAGAGTGTGTGTATGTATAGCAGTGGGAACAGCCCGGGGTGCAGAATGGAAAGACTTGGCTGGCGAGAGAGAGGGCCGGTCGAGCGTGGAGCCAGCCCCGGGCTAAGTACGAGGCATCACATGGCAACACGGGGATGGCGCGGCTTTTACAGAGGAAGCGGTCTAGAGAAGGGAACGGGCGAGCATGCAAAGCGGTAGCCTGTGGGGGGGGGGAGTGCCTGCCTGGCAGCTGGCCGGGGTGGGGGGGAGCAGCCCACGGTTGACGTGCATTAAGGGCATTTCTCATCCTGAGCAGCGATGCCTTTCCCTCCTGCACTGGCACATCCCCCCCCCCCCAGGCAGCGATGATGGGGAAAGTGGGGAGCTACAGCAACGCAGCCGGCCTATGATGGGAGCGGCCCCCAGTGCGGGGGGCACAGGATCATTAGAGCGTGTCAAGCTCTCACCCCCTGCCGCCTCCTGCTCCACGGCTGAGTGACAAAGGGACTAATCAGGACCGGCAGGAAGCGCTCCTCCGTGTGGATAAACAGCGACACACGGAGCCACAAAACGCTCGTTACCCCGTACAGGAGGAGGACGCCCTCTGAGCAGCCAACCCTGTGGGAGGCCGAGGCCGCACACCTGCAGCAGTGAGATGATTACACAGCGCACGCCGCCGTATGTGGCTTAGGCTTCCCTTCGGGCTCTGAACTCACAACCTCCTGTTTGCACATCCAGCTCACTAGCTAAACATGAAGCATCCTGGCCATTGAAGGGCGACCAGAGAAAACTGAGTGAAGTCATCGCCTGAGGTAACGTTGCTAATTTGGTGGCCATCCAGGATAGATCTACCACGTAAATTTTCATTATGGCGGAATTCATGACACAAAAATAAATAAATAAATTATGTTTGAGCTCTGTGCGGTATAGAGTTAAGGGCAGGTGATTGAGGGCAGACAGAATCAAGAGGGTTTCCATGACGCCGGGAAGCATACGGCTTTCTGTGGGGCTATATGAAGCCATCCCTTTACTCAGACAACAATAGCATGGAGACCACATTCAATATCTACCATGAAGCTGTAATTAAGTTGAACTCAGCTTGTGTGCGGGATTACAGTGTCAATTTAAAGCACACACCTGCAGGAGCACAGGTGCCTGCTGGGAAAAATCCAATTAAGCCTATGAATCAGAGGGATCCTATACATTATTCATAAATCATCATTTTAGAGGCCATTCACGTCTTATCAGAAGTGCAGCTACCGCATGTACAGTTTGTCAAGGCTGCTAAGTGCTTCCGGGTCCAGATTTTGGTCAGATCAAAGGCCGCGTCATGGCCTGTTCAGATTCTCTGATCTAGCCTCCATCTTGCAGTCCATTTTTCAAAAAAGAAAGAATTTTGCTGAAGGTGGACATCGGTCCTATAAAGTCAGGTCCCACACAGCACAGAATGTGGGAGGAACCAGCCAATGATAATCTCATGGCTGTTGACCTGCAAATGTGACTGCGAGGTCTGAAGGCATCGCTGCTGGCCGACACCTCCCTCATCGAGTTATTGAGAGCTGGGGCTGAGCTCAGCACCGCATTGCCGCTGCCTGACGTAAAGTGCCCCCACAGGACAGTCCCTCATCAGCACTTAAAACGACCAAGTCCGGCACGCATTATTGGACTCAGTGGACTTTAGATTATAATCAATAGCGACGGGGTGATTTTGTTCGCAATTTATCACGCTCCAGATGCTAAGTGTGACCCTGGGGAGAGTCCACCCACCCTTCCCTGCCGCCACCAATCACACCTGGGCACACCTCAGGCAGCGGGCACTGACTACGCAGCGCAAAGCTCCACCCACCCTTCCCTGTCGCCACCAATCACACCTGGGCACACCTCAGGCAGCGGCCACTGACTACGCAGCGCAAAGCTCCACCCACCCTTCCCTGTCGCCACCAATCACACCTGGGCACACCTCAGGCAGCG
>JAODKM010000044.1:19350285-19363680 GCA_026780845.1 Petrocephalus sullivani | reverse complement strand
CCTACAAAAAAAAACACCAACCCCTGCCCCCCCTTCACCCAACACACACCATTTGCCCTGTCTTTCTCTACACCCCCCCCCCCCCCCCCCACCTAGAAAAGTTCTCTCGACCCATCATATTCATGCATACCCCTCTGTAGAGCCATTCTGGAGCACAGAGGTCGTGTGGGGAGTCCATCTTACAGAGGCCCTAAAGTAATCAGGCAGTGATGAGGACACCTATGATGGGCTTTTAGGGGGTAGATGCCCTTCTAGGGATGAACAGGCAAACAGTACATGACTTCCTCCTCTCCTGAAACGAGGACCTTAGTGTCGGCATTCATATTTTACACATGTTTAATCTGACTCATGAATAACAAAGATGCATATGACCTTTACAACTGAAGTAAGGAGAGCACAGAGATAGGAACATGGAATTTAAAATAATAAATTATCATCCATTATGCCGGCCCTGTTTTGCTAGAATAAAAAAAAAAATCACAGTGAAATAATGTGAGAAATTGTGTGTCCTGTGGTGATCCCGCGGTGGTGATCCCGCGGACACAAGGGAGCAGGGCTCCCACAAGGTCGCCCGCCTCCTGCCCCGTAACCCGACAGAGGGGCACTGCACTCCAAGTACTACAGGGAAGCCATTCAAAAACACCCTGTGCCTCTGAACGCCACCCAGAGTCAGCCCTCTCAGCATATTTCAGAAGGAGAGGGTATGCTTTTACCACATCTCTGTGGAAGAAGTAATTTAGCGCAATTTAATTGCATTTGAGCCATTACTGCCATTACACAATGGTGTTGGCCTAAGCCTCGTCACGGGCGAGCTGACATGACGCCTGTATCTGAAAGCAGGCAGGTGCGCCCGCGGCACACGCCCAAACCCCGCTGGCTGTCGGAGGACAGAAAGCTCCACGCCGGCGGGCCGCGCTCACGGAGGCACCGCTGTCTGCAGGCAAAACAATGGGACCGGAACAGGCTTACAGCGAATAAGCCACGGGTTTGGGGGGGGGAGATAAACCCAGAAAAAGGAAAAACAAACAAAAAGCCAAATTATACTGGAAAGAAATCCACAAGCATTTTAGTTTTGGTGAGAAAGTCAAGAATTTTCATAATCCTACATATGAGGGAAGTAGCTAAGGTGAGAAGAAGGGACTTATACTTATTTAGTTTATTTTGCAGACCCTCTGGTCCAAAGCAATAGACAAATGAGGGAAGTGTTTTGGTGTCAGAGAGCTGGGCCAGCCAGCAGCCGCCGTGCTCAAGGGCTCGACATCGAGATGATTACTCTGTCGGCTATGAGATTCAAACCCACGGCCTTCCAGACAAAGAGCTATATACCCCTGCCACCAATTATTATTATTATTATTATTATTATTATTAGTAGTAGTAGTACTCCTAAGTACACCCATGGCAATGTAGTTACCGCTACATTTCTGGGTACTAAGTATACAAGTCAAAATACCAATTGCACACAAACACACTACATCTACTACTCCTGCAAAACAATAAATCAACCACAAAAAGCCGATTAACAATCAAGCACCACATTTGAATGACGCAAAGCTATTTTTTTTAATTACTGCAAATTAATTCCTGCAATAAACTAGCAGAATTCGAGTGCCGTAAACCTGCCAAAGACGACTGCAGTGGTGGATACCATTTTAATTAGTTTTAGCCTTTACCCAAATACATTAATGTCTATTTAAATAAATTACCATAATTGTGCTACCATCAATGCTCTACTTCCATGTTATATGTAAATATAGGAAAACTGTGTGTTCACAGCAGTTTGAGAGCAGTAGTATTCAAAAGGCTTGTCTCAGCATCGATTTGACCATACTTTACACACATTTACAATATTATTCAAAGTCCAGAAAACTGTAATATAACAGTAAATAATTGCAAATCCTTCCTAACAGCTTGATAGTTTATTCAAAAATAAAAGTGTGTCTTCATTATCTTAAAGCTTAAAATAATAGTCTCCCATAGGTTGTGGTAACTATTCACCTAGAGGGGTGGTATGGGGGTGCACAGAGGCAGGGGGGCAGGTGAAGTGCACAGAGGCAGGGGGGCAGGTGAAGTGCACAGAGGCAGGGGGGCAGGTGCCACCCGTGTGCTGGGTGGGGTCCTGCCTCATGCAGGAGGTGTCCCAGGTATATGCCATGTAACAGGCAACATGTATAGCCACCCGTGTGCTGGGTGGGGTCCTGCCTCATGCAGGAGGTGTCCCAGGTATATGCCATGTGACAGGCAACATCTATAGCCACCCGTGTGCTGGTTGGGGTCCTGCCTCATGCAGGAGGTGTCCCAGGTATATGCCATGTAACAGGCAACATGTATAGCCACCCGTGTGCTGGGTGGGGTCCTGCCTCATGTGGGAGGTGTCCCAGGTATATGCCATGTAACCGGCAACATCTATAGCCACCCGTGTGCTGGGTGGGGTCCTGCCTCATGTGGGAGGTGTCTCAGGCATATGCCATGTAACAGGCAACATGATGAATGATGTTCTTGGTGCCTCCAGTGACCTTATGGCAGAGCATCCATCGTCTGCACACTTTGGAATTCCGCTGAATGTCATATGCCATCCAGGTACCGTTTGCCTACTGTCTCATTCAGGCTGAGCATTTGGACACACTACTCTGGTAATGGCACATGGCATATTTTACCTAGCAAACGAGTCTGTGATTTCGGAAATACCCACTAAAAACATGCAACGCGGAGGCTCCCATCCTCCAAAGAGGCACGTCCACAGCCATCACACAGCCAAATCTGTCTCCTAGCAGCTAGGAAGCACGAGAGCTCTGGCGCCGTTACCCGTATACTGAGCCTCCATGGTACTGAATCTCTGAATGCTCGTGTGCTTCATCAGTGTAGAAACTAACGTGCGTGTCCTTGCTCTGGTGGTACACCAGCTTACTGTGGAGTAAAACAGGAAGAGCAGCGAAGCAGGACAGCTGTTTAATCCCACAGTTCGATGAAGCTTCAGTTCTAGAGCCAGAAGACATCAATCTAAGGTAGCTAAACTTACAGAATGATGCAGTTTAAAACAAACCCGTAGGATCTTTATACCCTAAAGAAATACTGTCAGCAAACAAAACTGATGGAGCTATTGGCAGGTTTAGCTACAATAAAAGCGCAAGGATTATTGGGCTTCCTCAAGCTGAGCAATGTGTGCTATAAAAAGCACAAACAGCTCTGACGTTCCAGAAAAACCACAACACAACTTAAGTGGCTCAAAAGTGGGTAACAGACTTCAGACAATATCACGCTAATCACTGGTCATTTTCTTCAATTGATATCATCCTCTTTAGCTATTAAATGACATATAAAATGCATTATAAACCTCTTTTTCTGCAACCAAAACTAATCTGACCAATGATTTAATTCTGAGGCTGAGCTCAAGTGTACAAATGCTACATTTAAACTGTGACCTTGAAATGTCATATTGATTTATTATAGTGCAACAATTTAGATGCACCGTCAGTTTGTGTTGTTTTTTTGCAAATTGAGTTAAGAGCTCCGGCCCAATCCATCAGCTGGGTCCCAAATTCGAGCCAAAGTGTCGGCATTTATTCTCAGCGCCCCCGATTTCAGACCTGACTCATCGTCCCTTCAGTCGGGAGGCATGAGTTTGGAAGCAAGGCAACAATTTCTAGTTCACAGAAATGAATCATAAACATTAACAAACAATAATTAACAAACAATAACACCATAACATTTTAATCTAATGGCAGTTAAACAAACTATATTATCGCTGATAATTATCAGCAGACAGAAAATAGATGGATGGTGAATTAAATTATAATTAATCAATCAATTGGCAGGTGGGTGCTGGTAAGTAAATACCGATGCTTGGGATATGATATAAACAGGTGTTTTTTGGAATCAGCCATAATAAAAATGGGAAAAAAACCTGTTGCCTCACTAGCAAGTACATGTTTACCGTCAGTTATATAGTAAGAGCACAGCTAGGAAAGCAATGCCAGGCCCAGCGCTTACTCACTTTTAGGCTCTTAATTAATAGTCATAAATGAGCTGTTGGCTGAACCATCATATTCTAGTCAGATAAAATCTAATTTGTCAGTTCAAGTCATAGTTTTGTATTTGTTTAAACTTATCCAGCCATGTGTATTTTTCCCCATTTGTAAATAATCCATCCATCCATCCAGGGCAGGAGCCTCTCCAGGGGCACACCCAAGACGGAACCCTACCATGAAAAATGTTCCTTTTAAAAAACAGACAATAACATATTTTCAAAATGAATAAATGGTTTGTTTAGATTTCAATAAGAACCAAATGATGTGAAAATATTTAATTGGCAGAAATGAATCACTTTTCACTCCCACACAAATTCCTCACCTAACATAAATTTGGTCTAAATTAAACTGTGCAAATTCATTCACCCAACAGCTAATCAAAGGTAATTAATTAAGTGTTCAAAAAAAACACTGGGACTGGGAATCTCCTGAAACGTCTGACAAACACGGAGGCTCACCTGCCCTTTGTCGTAGATTAAGGTGATTGAATCAACCCTCAGATGCTCAGCAAAATCTCCCAAATGATATAAAATATACAGTATTTGGGAGGCAGGTCCCTGCCATTTCTAATCAGGGTCAAGTAAACTACATGCCTAACTCTGCAAGGACGGCTTCCGGCATATAGCCACGTACCTATGGCTATATATACACACCACAGTCACATTAAGACATGGATTACAGCGATCAGCTTCCAAATGAAAGTTCCTACAGTGTGTATCTCTGGGTCGCTACGGTCTAAGCCTGCTGGAGAATGTCTGCAGCACTGGGGCTCAGAACAACTATGGTAAAAACCATCTCATAACTTGCGAAAGTCACAAACTACTGTTTATTCATTAAACATCAGAAGCACTTGGCCCGCCTTAGAGAAAGCCTTAAAAAGTGTTTCCCATCGTTTTTAACAGCATGTATTCTGTGGTTGTAGGTTCCACACTGCGTATATATGCAGTGTCTATAAAAAGCTGCTTCAGCAAAAACACATCATATTAAAACTGGCATTGGGCAGATATGTCAGCTTCTTTGCACAAATCTGCAGCAAATAATAGTCATGTTAAAAAAAAGCAACGTGTTAATGTCAAAATGCAGAACCACACTCTCTGAGGCTGCAAGAGTAAACTGACTGGTAGCCAGGTGACTGGACACAGAGGACAAAGGTCTGTGCCGTCCGACCTGCTCAGGGCCCTCCTTCCTCAGGCACCGCTCTCCATCCTCAGGCACCGCCCTCCATCCACAGGCACCGCCCTGTCCTCCTTACTCAGGCACCGCCCTGTCCTCCTTACTCAGGCACCGCCCTGTCCTCCTTACTCAGGCACCGCCCTCCATCCCCAGACCCCACCCTCCTTCCTCAGGCACCGCCCTCCTTCCTCTGGGCCTCCCCATCAACCGCCCGCCAACCAGCCTGGCTTCAAAGGATATGATGCCCCAGGCGAGGCCTAGCTCGCTGTTGATGCGGCAGCCCTGTGCCTGCTGCCGCTCCTCCTCCAGCTGCCGGGGGCTGGCAAAGCGGAGCCGCTCCTCGTCGGGCTCCGGCAGGCCCTCCAGGTCAAACTTGTCCACCTGAATGGCCATCCTGCAGGGGAACAGGAAGAGCCGCCAGGGCATCACATCCTTACTTGTGCGGGAGGGAGGCATCTCCCTCGGCGGCCTGGCGATTCACATGTCCTATCTGCCAAACAGGTCATTTACACCCGCATTAGAATACATCCATCCACCTTGCAGCTGCGTATCCTGGTCAGGGGTGCGGGCACATCAGAGGACGGCTACATTTATTTAATTTATTAATGTGGGTTAATGTGAGCCTGCGTTGGACGCCAGAAGATGGATGGATAATACATGGAAGGTTTTACTACACCTACTGGTCTTCACTATATGAATAATAACAATGACGCATAACAAAAATCCTGCTTTTAACACCTGTTGAAATGGGTCTTTTAAGCAGCATCGATGCATCTGTTTAAACCATCTGTGCAAATAGTCTTTACCGTGAGATGACGCGTGGTCACTGACAAGCCGGCGACTTGCTGGTGTGATTGGAAAAGATTAACCCTGTATTCTCTTGGCCTGTTGACTCAGCATTTGGGATAACAGACGCGCGCACACACACACACACACACACACACACACACACACTACGGGCTGGCAGACGCACAGGCCTGCGTGAGGAACACAAAAGGCAGCCGCAAACAAGGCAGGCGGGAGCGAGCGGGACGCCCGACAAGGCCTTCGAGCCTCGCCACCTGTTGCACCATCGGACATTGCTTGCTGGGTTAATAATAACCAGCAAAGCAAGCACATCACAGCCCATGGCCAAGCTCCCACTGCAACGAGCCAATCAGAGCCAGACAGACTCCCACTTATCGATTGGCAGATGCCCCATCCAATTAGCAGTGTCCAAGAGCCATATCATCAGATATTTTTTTTTCTTTCATTTTTAATAGGATACTAGGATACTAAAAATCCACAGCTCAAGACAGGCCTGTTTACATCCTCCCTACTAGCCAGGAGAAACAACTCAAAGTCAGACACACAAACACAGATTAAGGCAGGCACAGGTTTTCAGAGCGGTCTGGTTAGGGGATGGCTACCACGACCAGCAGCGGGGCAGACAGCCCGGAACACCTACACGTAAGGCATAGAATGTGAAGGCCTTCATGATGCTATGAAACATACGGGGGAGGCGTGGATCACAGAGTCGATGCAGAAAGGATGAATAAGATGAATCTGGCTGCTCCCTCATGTAATCTCTCTGCACCAGGGCTGGCACAACATTATTTATTCAGCAGAAACCTGTTTGCTTTTTCAATTTAATATGTTTGAACAACTGGATGCTCTGAGTGTTTATTGCAGCAAAAGTCGGTTTAAGGACACGGCAAAGGGATTTCGAACCCGAGGCCTCTAAGTCCATCCTCCTGTTCTTTGTCCATGTGTACCCGAGCTGCTGAAGTCAGAAAGCAAACACCAACCCATTTTAATTCAAGGAAACATATCGATATGTGCTGAGCCATTCACTGAATATTCATTAGGAAAGCACAGCGGCCCCCGTTTCCTCCTATCAGTATATTTTTAGATGAATGGAGGTGGAAAATGACCGATGGCGATTTTCCCGCCGGGCCTGGCGCAACCTGTCAAAAACGGCTAATGAGAGGAGCCTCGGGACAGTCCTGCTTCGAGAGCTTTTGCGCTGACAGGAGATACCCGCGGACTCTTAAGCGAGCCTTTACGAGGTCAGCGGCCGTCAGCGAGAGTGGCAGAAGGTCCGTCACCGGATAAGGATCACTCCGGGGCCCCCGGGGATGGGGGGGCAGCCTGGTGAAGCATCTCGCTGTGCTGGGGTCTCCCTCTAATGCTGTGGGAAGGCCTGGGAAGTCCCAATCAGCCCCGAGTCACCGGCTGTCACAGGTGAAGGGGATCTGGCTGCCTAAGAGGAGGAGGAGAGCCGTCTGCATTTCACTTCCAGGTCACGGTTCTGACAGCACAGTGTCCCTGTGCCTTCATACATTACAGAAAAAAGAGAGCAGATATCCTCTCAGATAAACAATAGCTCAAAAAAATCCTGAGAACACTAGGGGGAGCTAATACCTGCCCCCCACAGTCATTCTAAAGTCATTAACAATATCAAAGGTAGCAACTAAAAAGCAGATCATATTCTTAAGGAGAAACATCAGGACACAAAAGGTCTTGAGGAAGAAAAGTGCTCGTCTGTAACCATGTGTACGAAACAGACTCCCGCCCCATCAATCAATCGCAACTTAATCAAATTCTTTGATCACAGCTTTGATGGATAAAAGAAACGCTTAGAAATCCAGTAAACAGTTTACAATCCTGCAGGCGTCACTCCAAAGGCTGGCATCCCCCAGCCATTACGCAAGGCAGAGTTTCAGTCAATACCACACAATCTGCAGAGATACGCAGATATTTATGAATATATAGAGCATTTCTTAACATGATTACACCTTAAAAACTAAACACTAATGAAAGATAGATTAGCTGAACACCCTAAAAACAGTGTCTTTGAACTGAAATGTCAAGACTTGCACAATGCAACGCCAAATTTAAAAAAATAATTATGCAGACCTAAAAGCCACATCTTCAGATATGGGGGGAGTGTGGGATGGTCAAACAGGTGTGGGTTTCATCTCCAGAACAGACCCCTCTTTACATGCATCATGACACGGTTTATCTTAGCATCTCCAAAACTGTGCTAATACAGAGATAGTTCTTCCAGGGGAGCTTTGCACACTGCACCTGTGAGCTGACTGCCCCCCCCCCCCCGGTCTTTGGTTTTCATACCATTCATGATACCTGCGAACTGCACCCAGTTATTCCCTAAAGATCCTTTGTAAACACAAGCCCTAATCTGCCGAAGAACTGAGACGGCCGTAACTTAACACCACCCCTCCACGCTGGAGACGGAAATTTGGAGCAGGGGAAGGGCTCTTTAAAATGAGCACTGCTCTGCTCAGGAAAGGCCGTCCTGGGAGGAAGAAAGGAGGCGGGCTTAGGCTGGGACACGGCTGGCTAATTAGGATGCACTGTACCGACTTTGATGTAAAAGTATCGTTTTGTTTTGCAAACGAATTACAAATTCATAAGGGCTAATTCTCCCCGCTCTCATCTGCTGTCTTACCTTTGATTCAGCATGGAAGAAAAGGAACTTGTTATAAAAGAAAAAACATAAAAAGAGCAGCACATGGAGCACGCTAAGGAAACAGTAAACAGAACACGCATGTCGTGACCTGACCCCCCCGCCGTCACAAACACGGAATGGAGCTGGCATTGAACAGGCCTCGGGAACAAATGAAATTAAAGCTCAATTAGGCTGCAGTACAAAGCAAACGAAAGGCGCCCACTTCTGCACTAACCTTTAAAACTGTAAGCGCACGTCACGGACTAAAGCCACTTACTGCATGGCACATATCATCAAAAGGACACATTTAGCCATCCGATGCCTCAGAAAATGGTGTCTTAATGAAGGTGACGATGCTGTGACAGGACCTTAATGAAATTTATGTTGCCACTGTAATTGTATATATGTAACATATTGTAGCGAAAATCAAGTTAATGCTAAACAGCATAAATTAATATTACAAACAAATATTATTCTTTGAGATAATTTGCTCTGTTTTTGTATGAATCACAGGAAATTTGTACTTGAACAATAAATACACAGGTTGTTTCAAAAAGTCAAATTATCTGCATGCAACACTTTAAAGACTGCCTGGGTAATATATCCTAAGAATTTAGGCTTGAATTGAAAACAAGCCCTTAATGCCAGGAAAGCTTTGGGGTCCTGGTCCATCTCCCATCACAGTGTAGAATTAGGAAATAAATAACAGCAAACCTTACTGCTCCAAATGCTGGGGGTCCATGTAATGCCCAGAACCTGGGGCCAGGGGGCTGGCCCTCAGCTAAGGGCCACATCAATGAGTGGAGAGGGCTTTAGCTTCCTGTGATGCATAAAAGAATAGATCAAGGCGTTTTACAAAAATGATCATTATTATAATTCAATAATTCAGAGCCGCTCGATGTTTTGGGTCCTGCAGGATAAATAAGGTGGAATGAATGGCAGATGTCCCATCTTCACTGAGTGTGAAGCTCATTAGCGAAAACGGGCTGAACTTGGCCCACCGCAGAGGACCTGCCCGCCGACGCGGCATGGCAGAGGAGCCATGTAACACCAGCGCCTCCAGTGGGCAGGGAGGGGCTCTGCAGGGCGAGCGGGCTTCAGCGGCTGCAGAGCCCCCCCCCTCGCCGCGCACACACCGGTTAGGGTGTGGCTAGGCATCACAGGCTGTATTGGTCTGCGTTCAGGAAAGATGCACAGCCCAGGGAAACGCTCGCCTCCAAAATGCTAATGATTTCAGGTGCAGACTGGTGTGTATGAAAGTGGTCATTAAGGATAAATCCACCATGTGGACGGGCTGCTACCACAGGGATGCATTTCTATCATCTATCGGCAATAAATAATCACGATATACAGCAGGCAGTGAAGACATTTCAGAGTAACAGGCCATAAAGAGAATAATAACCTAATAACTCTGCTCTTCTCTGGCTGGACCTGAGCAACATGCCGGAAAAAGGCATTTAAAAAGAGAAAATATCTGAAAATCCGACCTCCCTCGCCCTCCCCCACCACATGCAGGGTTATCATTTACCCCGTGTTTTGGGAGAACTCATCAGCGAGGTCCTCAGCAAGGAGTGGGGGGTGTCTTTGCACCCACAGTAACAACCAATAATTGTGTTATTTCATTGGGGAGACGCTGGAGGTGTGAGAAAAAGACGAGAAGGAAAGCGAGGGCTTGTGCAGAGGATCGGCTGGCGGGGGGAGGGGGGGCTATTTTTAGCTCACGTGCCGCAGCCCGGCAGCGGGGAGCAGCGGTGTGCTGTGCGCTGGCAGGCCCGTGCCGTGCCTATTTTTAGACCGCTGCTGTCTCCTGGCCGCTAGCAACAGCAGCCCAGCTGCTCTGTCCGCGGCGCACCGCAGCGTCACAATCCCAACCCGTTTATACCACCCGCACGGCATGGGGGGGGGTTACCTGAACCCGGAGGCAAGGCTGCGAGGCGTACTGCTGCTTAACCTGTGCTATGCTATAACTGCAGGCAATTAAAGCCCAGCGTTCACGACAGGAGCGGCACAGGGAAATGCGATTGGATACGCAAGCAGGGAAGGAAACATGGGAAATAAGCAGAAAACAGGACGGCAGCATGAAAAGCACAGCAACGGGCTCTGCAGATGAAGGCCAGAATTCACTACATTTAATAAAAACTAAATTAATGATTAAATAGTGGGAAAAATGAGAGCAGTTTTTAGACACCTCACACACTTGTGCACATGTCCACACACACAAACACACACATGCCCGCGGACACGCGCACGCATCTGCTACAGGTGTTGCTCCCCGTTCTCCTTTTTCAGGACACAAAGGCAGAGCGACAGACGCCTGAGGCTCGCTCTGCAGGCCATGCTCCGAAAGGACGCCCCACACCCCCGCCAGGAGTGTCTAACCCTGCGCTTATAGCTAAACACCAACTGCGGTAAAGGCACTTTCCAGCCTTTTCCAGCTTTTCCGGGGACCGCGGGCCGGGTCACCTGGGCGTTTCGGACATGGACACAGGGAGGGAGAGGAGAACACACGCGAGGGGGATTCTGGGTAAAATCATCAGAGCCACGGAGGGGACAGAGAAAAGAGGAGGCCTGTGAGAATAATGGGAGAGGAGTCGGCAAGCGAGAGGCGACTGTAAGGAGCATCATGCACAGCCCAACGCGGAGGAACCGTCTCTATGGCAACGATCAGGCGCGGGTAATGACGGACGCTGTGGGCCGGGAGCAGGGGGGCCACGCACGGCCCCCCCGGAGAGGAGGAGCCGCCTTGACAGGCTAGAGCCTGCAGCCTGGGGGCACCTGCGGTCTAAGCCTGCGTCCCGCTCACCTCACCTGGAGGGGCGTCCATCAAAGGTGGGTCACGGCGGAAAGCGGAGGAGGAGGAGAAAGGAAGGGCAGCGTGGCATGACGAACGCAGAGGGCTGCAGGCTCTCACAGGACAGACACGGAGAGCATTCATCCACGGACTGCCCAGGAGAACCAGCAAGGAATACTGCCCCCTACAGCCAAGGCAGTGTAATAACATAACTAGGGAAGAGGATGCATGCCTTACTAAGCTAAAGGCATTTGGTAATATGCAAAGAGAAATAGACCACAGAATAAAAGCAGAGAGAGGGAGAGATGTGATAGAGCAGGGGAGAGACAGACACACACCCAAATCACGGTCCTGGGGCCATTCATGAAATACCCCGACATCTACTGAATGGAATAAGCAATCTAACATAAAAGAATGCGAGCAGAAAGGCGCATATCTGACAAAGGAATGCGAGCAGAAAGGCCCATATCTGACAGTCTCGGGGGAGCACACCTCTCATTTTATCAGCGGTAAGCGAAAGAAGAACAGAGCCCGGGAATTTCCTCACGCGACACGCAGCCTATAAACGGCACGCAGAAACCGGCAGGAGGCACTAATACCGGGCTTTCACTGGCATTAGTCACCACTCCTCCCTTGTGTGTGTGTGTGTGTGTGTGTGTGTGTGCGTGATTCTCTTTGCAGAAATTCAGGTGCACTGGCATCTCCGTCGGCTGTGCGGGCCAACTCCCTTCCAGAGCAGTAACTGAAAAAAAACTAAGAAAACTGGCAATTCATACCGATCATTTCCGATTATGTGAAACGCCAGACATTTAGCCGAGTCTGTGATGGGTGAAAGCAAGCAGACCCCCCAGGGCGGCTACACACTGCAGTGAAGCGTGGCCGCGGTGTGGGAGTGGCCCCGAGGGCGTCCACTCAAGAGAAGCGACATCAGGCAGATGAATGATAGCAGAGACACCTTCTGTTAGGAAATCACAAACACACACAATCACAAAAACCGTATAACATGCAGGTTGGACGCTCTTCTTCAAGATCCTTGGCCAAACTTGCGATTCCACACACACACACACACACACACACACTAAGGCTGTCAATCAATAAAAAATATCGCACATCAATCATGATTAATCTTGATTAAAAACTTGTTTTTCTTCTTAAGCGTAAAGCTTATTTAGATGCAAAATCAATAATGAAGTTAATGTAAGAATCACAAAAGATGCATATTTCATTGTTTAATGCACAGAACTATGCAGTCTGGTAGGAGTTTGTCTCTGTACAATGTTCTTTCTGACAAACTTTAAACATGCTTACAAACAGTAGACAGCACAATAAATAGCACTGAGATGAGTCTGCTGGTTTATTTTGGTTTGTGGCTACACAATATGGCGGTTCCACCCTATACTGCACTGCACGATGAAGTCAGTTACCACATAATGCACTGCACATGAAGTCGTTTGCCCTATAATGCACTGCGCATGAAGTCAGTTACCCCATAATGCACTGCGCATGAAGTTGTTTGCCCTATAATGCACTGCACGATGAAGTCAGTTATGCCATAATGCACTGCACATGAAGTCAGTTACCCCGTAATGCACTGCACATGAAGTCAGTTACCCCATAATGCACTGCGCATGAAGTCGTTTGCCCTATAATGTACTGCACGATGAAGTCAGTTACCCCATAATGCACTGCGCATGAAGTCAGTTACCCCATAATACACTGCGCATGAAGTCGTTTACCCTATAATGCACTGCACATGAAGTTGTTTGCCCCATAATGCACTGCACGATGAAGTCAGTTACCCCATAATGCAGTGCGCATGAAGTCAGTTACCCCATAATGCACTGCACATGAAGTCAGTTACCCCATAATGCAGTGCGCATGAAGTCAGTTACCCCATAATGCAGTGCGCATGAAGTCAGTTACCCCATAATGCACTGCACATGAAGTCAGTTACC
>JAODKM010000044.1:19322666-19336193 GCA_026780845.1 Petrocephalus sullivani | reverse complement strand
GTTTTTTATTTGTTGTTTTTTATTATTTATTGCTGTAATACTTTTATATGTATATATTCTTCTGTCTGCACTGGAGGTGATGCTTCAATCTCATTGTACTTGTGTACAGTGACAATAAAAGGCATTCTATTCTATTCTATTCTATTCTATTAATAATAAGTGCCTTATGTAGCTCACTAGCCACTGTTGTTGACCAGAATGGCAGCTAATTCTGAAAGTGCCCATACTGGTGTTAATGCCAAACGGCAGCGCTGTGCTGCAAGGGGCTCGGCAGACCTGCCCCATAACATGCACGGCACCAGCTGTCATGCCGCCTACACCCACCATCAGGAGACTCCCTGACAGATTATGCTTAGGGGGACAGTGCTGGAGCACTCCCCCCCCCTCTGTGCACATTCTACTGATATGGGCTGGACGAGGGACTCCAAAGTCCATCAAAGTAGGCTCACCTTCTGCGACCAAAAGCAAAAGGACGGCAATTAACATGCATGGTTGCAGTAGCATGGTTATGGTCATTAATACAAAATGATAAGTTACAAAGTCCTTCAAAGCTCAGTTCTGCTGCATGTCAGCATTTGGTTAACGAGCAGCAAATGCATCCATGAAGAAAACAACAGAAAGATGCGAGAATGGGGAGAAACTTGAGGACATCAGGCACCTTCAAGAAAGAGGCCGGGCGGGCGGCGGAAGGCTGCATTTGAGGCTGGGCGGGCGGCGGAAGGCTGCATTCGAGGCCGGGCGGGCGGCGGAAGGCTGCATTCGAGGCCGGGCGGGCGGCGGAAGGCTGCACTAGAGGCCGGGCGGGCGGCGGAAGGCTGCACTAGAGGCCGGGCGGGCGGCGGACGGCTGCACTAGAGGCCTGGCGAGTGGCAGAAGGCTGCATTAGAGGCCGGGCGGCAGAAGGCTGCATTAGAGGCCGGGCAAGTGGCAGAAGGCTGCACTAGAGGCCGGGCAAGTGGCAGAAGGCTGCATTAGAGGCCGGGCAAGTGGCAGAAGGCTGCATTAGAGGCCGGGCAAGTGGCAGAAGGCTGCATTAGAGGCCGGGCGGCAGAAGGCTGCACTAGAGGCTCACACTGATATTTCCCATTAGCTTTTCTAGGGATTTCATGATTAATTGCTGTGTAGCCTTTCCATTTCCTTTATGGCTATGTATTATTATTAACGTGCCACAGGCATGCACAAAATAAGGGATGTGAAGTTAATTCATACCCATTATGACTGAGCCTCTCTCACAATCAGGGGACAAGCTAACAGTGTGTCTAGGCAGCATATCACAGACCTGGGACCCAGGCGCAGTGAGGGGCCAGCAGTGCTCGGGGCATCTCGCTCGCTCACTCGCCTGGCTGATTCCCAATCCTGCACGCCGTCACCCTGCTCCCCCTCGGCAGGACGCCTTTTTGGGCACAATCACGCAAACTAATTCCTGGCTGAATTCTTCATTCTTTCCCGGGATGTTCTGGAAATGGTAAATAACACGTGTACCACTCAGCGGTTTAATTACGGCGATGGAGTCGCAAGGCTCTGCTCGCTGATGTAAGACGGCGATAAATAAGGGAGGTTCAGGTCGGCAGGGAGACAGCGAGGAGGCTCCGCCAGGCCTGGCTTGCAGAGGGGAAGCTCCAGCCAGAGCTTCTGGGAGGCACATGGGCAGAATGTGAAGCCGAGCGACCACCAGGCTAACCGGCCCCACCGCGTGAATCTCCTGCTCGATGCCATTTACACGCAGGTTGGATGTTTTACTTCAAGATCCCTGGCCGAATTTGCGATTACACACACAGCGAACATGTTCACCAGATGCCAGTGGGTGAGGCCCTCCACTGGGAAACAGCCAAGTGACTCGCCATGCCCCCGAGCGCCCAGACGCACCCGGCATGTCTGCATTTCGGCCGGGGGCCAAAAGATCATGAGAAAACCGTCGCTGCAAGCTCAGTGTCAGCCTGTACGCCCTAGGGAGGTGCAGGCAAGCCTCCTCTGCTGGCCCTGAGATGTCCCAGCAGCCTCACTGGGACTGGCTACCCGCGCGAGCCCTTAGGCTGCCCTCAAGACATTGTTCGAAATCGGCCCTGCCAAAAACCGTGCCGCAACCCTGCGATGCACGCAAAAGCAGAACAGAGTCGAGTTCCGACAAACCAGATCCTATTTGATACACTTAATGCCAGCTTTAACACCTATCGTCTATACTACATTTACATAGTGAAGTCCTGAAAAAAAACAAACGGGTGTCCAGCATCCGACATTCATTCTCTTGTTGAGGTAAAAACCTTTTGCCCCCACTTCTCTGATTTAAAATGGGCACCGGTGCTGGGAGATGGAGCAGTGCAGATGGAGATCTGGGAGGACATGTACAGGCATGAGTGGAGGTGTGCATGGAAACTCGTGCAGCCGGTCGCTTTCCCCCGGCGGAGGCACATGGACTGACACACCCTGAGCAGGTGCTGCAGCTCAGCAGACATGAACCTGAACGCTGCCCGCGTGCTTTTATGTTACTACCGTCACACGCAGTCCACCTAGACAGATGTGGGCTGGAAGTCAGAGTGTAGGGGCTAAGGGCTACACACACATTCATGTTCCCACGCCTCCAGCAGTCAGGACGAGAAATGGGTCTGAACAGATGAGAAGGTGCTTAGTCAGTGGAGAGCACTTCTGAGGCACTTGTCATGAAGTCATTCCTGGGAAATGAGTAGCCAGTACATCTTGAGGCTGTAGGTCTAACCTGCCACGCATGGGAGGTGCTATGCTCTCTGCACCCAGCACAAACATCCCCCGACCTGGCAGATCAGCCGCTACCAAATCTGTCAAGTAAATATGAACGAGGTGTCAGCCTGACCGTGTTTTCAATCTCCGTAAGTGCAGGGATGTAGCAGCATCCGAAGATGCTCCTGAGGTTTATTGTAAGATCAGGGTATGAATACAGCTCAATAAAGAATTAATATCTGTTAAAAATAAAAAATAAATAAAAAATAAACTTTTGATTTTCGGTTTACCATTTCAGATCACCAGAAAATGCACATTAAACCATCACATAAAGTATAAAATTGACAAGAGCTGATCAGCTCTTAAGAGAGATGTGTGGTTACGGAGAGACTGCTCCTGTGCTGACAGACAGCATCGGTTTCCCAGCGGCTACACGCCGGGCGACACGCAGCTCGCGGGCGAGCATCTCCGCTCCCACCTGCCTGGCACTTACGGCCGGCTGGAAAGCCCTCGCGGCGAGGCGGCTGGCTCATTTGTCATTTTCTCCATGGTTACACGAAGCAGCAAAGTGACGGCAGGGCACGCGTGTTTATTTAAGTCTCGCTAAGCAATGAGAGCCTATTTATTTCATAGCAGCGAAGCATCGGTTTTATTAATCCAGTGTGGCAGTACAATATCTATGAAAAGTCTAGATTTCAGGAGTTTCTTAAAAAGCACCAAGCTGTAGACCCTTCTTCCTTCCCAGAACTAAAAAGGCCTTTTATTTATTAAGCTCCGTCTTGCTTCAAAATCTAACCCAATGTCATTTTATAAATGGCTACTGAAGCATATTTGGCCAAAGCATATTATCAGCAGTAGTATTAGTATTTGCATTATAAGTATTATCATTTAGGACAGAGAGAAGATGTTCTAAGAAATTAAAGCACGCATGCATGCTGAGGACAGTATGACAGTAATTAGACATTTGCACATCAAGGAAAGCCATGTTCCAGGGTGGGCAGAAACAGCCAATTCTCTGCTCACGCCAATTCCTCGAAAAATACATCACTGCATGCTGCAGGTATTTGAACAGCTGCCTGGAATATAATTTATTTGCCCGGCACATCGCAAAGTGAGCTATTTATAACCGGTGCTGCTCGGGGGGGGAGACAGTCAGAGCTATTTCAGGCTGAGGAGCAGCGCCGGTGTCAGCGCGGCTGCTAAGAGGCTGACAGATTGCCAGCTAGGGGCCTGCCTTTCTAGGCAGCCGGGAAAATATCTATTATATACACAGACACTTAGGTGCAGCTTAATTTCACACATATAAAACCCAATGGGGCACGCTTACATTTTACTTACTTAGCAGAGGATTCCATCCATTGAGAGCTCAGGGTCAGCCAGTGCCTGGAGTGACTGTGGGTTAGGGCCGTGCTCAAGGGCCCGACGATGACATCACTCGACAACGGGAATTGAGACAGCGACCTTCCAATAATAAGCACCTGCTCCCTATTCCACTGAGCCACACACCACCCCCCAACAGCCACTCTGACGTTACCTATAAACTAATAAAACTCTTATTTTTACTACGGATAAAAGGAGAGAGAGAGAGAGAGAGAGAGTGTGAGTGTGTGTGAGAGAGAGAGTGTGTGTAAGGCAGGTTAAGCATAACATGGAATTGGCCTGGAATTGATTAAATCTGCATGGTCTTCATCCACCAGGCCGTGGATCGGTCTGACTGGGGAGGTCAGCATACTGGGGCCGTCAGCATACTGGGGGAGGTCAGCATACTGGGGCCGGTCAGCATACTGGGGAGGTCAGGACCCGAGTCACTGATGCAGCACAAACAAACGAAACCTTGAAAACAGCCATGCGGGATAAACTTTCACAAATAAGTTGCATTTTTACTGTATTTTAGGATTTTTTTTTGTTAAGTTTGTTAAGATTTAAGTGAACATGAGCTATCCCTTCAGACTATCCTGAAAAACCTGACACCGTCATAATGATGGCTATCTAACGAAAAACATAACATTAACAGTTACTCATAAAGTGCTACATGACTAAGGGCAAACATGATATTCACTTAACAGCGATTTCATTCAAATATACATAAAAGTGTTAACTGGAATGTGTCTGCGCTCATGAGGTTATGCACTCTAACTCACCTAAATCATTGTGCTACCTTAATGTCCCATTAATCTACTTGCAGGAAGTAATTTTAACATGATCATGTTCGCCAGTGATCCCGGAATCAGGAAAGCTTGGCACGCGATGCTCAGTCCGGGGAAATGCGTCTTACATGAAAACGGTCTGTGGAGCCCGCCGGGTGTAATGGCGTCCTGAAGTGAGACGTCACAGGTGCAGAGCGTGCAGTTAGGAAGGCGGGAGGACGCGAAGATGGAGACAGCCAGGTTTCCGCACAACCTTCTGCCTGATGAGCAGAGAGCCGGCCAACCTGGAAGTGTTATGTATGGACACGTGTGTGTGTGTGTGTGTGTGTGTGTGTGTCCTGCCAGCTTAGTGACATTGTCCCCAGGGTGGCCCAGCGTGGGGCTTGTGTCAGGATGCCCGTGTGACAGGCACCCATACAGCTCTGCGCTTAAGATCATCCATCACTGGCAGAGAAGGGCCTGTAGCAAAGAGGCTGACGGGCGGGCATTTCATGTAGGATAATAGACAGCCGGTGCGTATATGAATATGTCCCGGTGTCAGCCGGCTTGTATTCATTATGCCCTCATGAGAATGAATCAGTACCCCACACATCAATCACTCCAGGAGCGCGGAGGCCACCTACTCAACTTTTACTTTGGCTAGAATATCACTGTCATCACGTAACTGTACTAGTCAAGATCTCATAAAATTACTTTTGAAATCTTTCAATCAAACAAGGTTTATAAATGACTGACTATTCAGAATTTGCAAATGCATCCATTTTAGATGAAGGACCTCAGCAAGGACAGGGCAGCAGAGGAAGGACGGTGTACCGCAGCGCACACGCGGCATCTGAAACCGCGCCGCATTCCAAAGACACTGACTCACTGCTCTAGGGCTGCGGTGAGCAACGACACAGAAAAGTCACGCAGACGCAGGCGGAGCACAGCAGCTCGGCACACAGACCCGGGGGCAGGAACCTAACTCACCACGCTGGAGGCATGAGCCCACAAATAAAACTGTGCCCATTTCAGAAATGAGCGGCTGGAGCAGTGTGCTGTGGCGGTTCTGACATGTGACAGGCTGGGCCGTGTATACGGGGACGGGGGAGGCCAGATCCGTGTGCTACTACCAGCAAAGCAGCGCAGAGAGACGTAGCTACAGGAAGTCATTAGCTCTCCAGCACAATACCGACACAGGAACGAGAACGTGGCGAGGCGAGGCGCGGCGCTGCCGGAAAGTTCCGTCCGGTTCCTTATTTGAGCACAGAATTCCACATTCCAGCTTGTGCCACCCAGCCTCACTGCTTCCACTGAATTAATGAAGTTCCTGCGCAAGTTCCTGCAAGAGTTTCTTTTTCCCCCACAAAAGAACAGCCCTATTCTTCCCAATATCCAATAAGCTCAAACGGTTCTGTCGTAAAGGTAGCCGAGACATGCGACATGTTCGTGCGATACTGAAAACGGAGGGAAAAGGGGAACCGGAAGAGGCAGAGGGATTTGGCTGCGTCGGCCCTATAACGGGGTGCCTCGTGCCTCGAGAGGACATGGCAGGCGGGTGGGCGGGTCTGTCGGCCACTCCGGGCTTCTCTCAGCTTTCATCAGGAGATGGAGAAAGATCCGGACGCTCAGCTCGGCAGCGTTACCACGGCAGCAGCGCTGTGAGTTAGGTGCTGGCAGAGTAGGACAATGAGCAGAGGGTTCGCCCCCCCATGACTGGGCCACCGCTACAGCTCCCGCGTGCCACGCCCTTTCCTCATGTGTCACACCTCCAGAACTTTCCACAGGCTACTCCTGTGGGCTGCTGTCAGCCTGCCATAGTCAGACTCCAGCTGGTTAAATCCGCGGCCTGACTCGTGATCGCCATCAGCTTGGGAAACTGCGAGGGCGACTCTGTTGGCTGTGTGAGTTCGTAAATGGGCAGGACGGGCCGTGCACCTAAGAGAGAGCGGCGCACTGCTAGCGAGGGCTTCAGAGACGGATGGCCCCTGACATTTCCTCAGGATCGTTTATATGTCACGCTCCAGCACCACGCTCCATTAGATCTGTGACTGATGCTGCCATAACAGTCTAATGCTGCTGATGGGGGTGCCGCCTACTAGGCCAGGGCAGGCGGGGGCCATGGGGGCAGGTGGCGGGGGGGTAACAGGCAGCGGAGGAAGGGCCGATACCACCCAGGACCACCAGGTGAGGCGGTCTTGAAGCTGGGGGCATGGGGGGGGGGAGGGGGGGGAAATCAGGCCAGCTCATCTGGGAGCCATGGTACCTGCAGAAGGCTGTGGAATGTGAGGGGTGGGAGCAAAGGTTCTCCTTCTGTTCCTAAGGGATACAGGGACCCAGGCCTGCTAATCTAGAGCCTGTCTATAGACTCACCCAGGCTAAAAAGTTATGTAGAAGTTAGCCACACAGGAGTGGCTTGAGTATGAAAGAAACTTTGACCGTGATGACCTCACACTTTGGGCAACACAACAGCGTCACCCTCGTCTGTCACGCAGGCTGCTCCGTGTCTCGTCTGTCAGAGTAACTCCAAGCAAACATAAGCGATTATCCCAGAGAGAGCGATAACAGGTGTGGTGCGAGGCCCCCCTGCGTGAGAGCTTAGCTGGGGGCCGCGCTCCTCTGGCACCAATCAGCGAGAGTTAATGGGGCTGCAGCTCAGCTGCATAGTGGGTTATGCTAAGCCTCTCCAAACCCCACTCTTACTGATCCATCTCGGCATCGCTGCTGACATATGCCCGAATTAGCGAGCCGCACCCCGATCCACCAGGACAGAGTGGCCAGGAACAGTGCAGATACCCCAAGGCAAAGGGTTTGAGAGACGCGTGGCCCACAAACTGTGAGCATGGAACACCGCTGGTGCTGTTTGGGTTCTGGGAAGTCCCAGTTTCAGGAACCGGCTGAGGAACCAAGAGCAGCATTACAGTAGGAGCTTCGCTGAAGAGCAGGGCCAGCTGTAGCAGGCCGCAGCGGGTAAGAGCAGGGCCGGCTGTAGCAGGCCGCAGCGGGTAAGAGCAGTGCCAGCTCCTCGGGCCTCGGTGCCACGAGGCCCCACTACAAACGCCATGTCCCTGCAGAAACCATGCCCGCTCTCTTGGCCCCTGTCCTCCTACAAAGCGGGGCCATCTGTCTGGGGCCGCGCTGCCAGATGTCCCAGGCCCTTGAAACGGACCCGTCGTCAGCCTCCCCGCCATCACCAGGAGGCGCCCCTGTGCCATGCCGCGACCACCAGGAGGCGCCCCTGTGCCATGCCGCGACCACCCCGCTCAGGCAGCAGGGATTCACACATCACCGAGTGCACCACCTCCCACCTTACCCTGTTCTTAGCATTCATTTGCATAGTAATGTGCATGCATTTGTGTGTGTGTGTGTGTGTGTGTGTGTGTGTGTGTACATGGGCCCCACAGCTGAGAGCTCTGTCAGAATCATAAACAGCAGGCCACGTACTAAAGCTGTGAATATTTATCGGTTTATGAAGTGGCCAGTCATTCATCAAAGCCAATTCCGGCCATCCACAAGGCCGAGTGAAATGCGACACAGCCACTCAGCAGCGGCCTGCATCATGGGGGCCAGGTATCACACTGGATGGTACACTGGTATGTGGCCCCAAGCTGTGATGCTCACTCATACCCGCATGGGCCAGGTCAGAACCACCACTCCTTTCCAAATCAGAATTCGTCAGTATTCCTGGGGGCCGTGTGAAATGTGAAAATTCACCGCCCCTCATTCGCTGTTCGGCTTGTGCCCAAGGGTGCCAAACCAAGCATACTTTTCTGTGAGGAACAAGCTGACAGGCTGTGAATGATGATTAATTAATTAACAACACAGCATTTAACAATCAAGGCACGGGTACGAATATGACCCAGGGCTTAGCTTAATTAGTGAGAACCAATTTTGATTCAGCTCGTAAAGCATGCTACAGATGGACATATACAATCAGCACTATGTAAACCATCCAGATTTTACTGGATACTCACACAGACATGCGAACCTGTTTAAATGGGGACCGTGCATTCATTTCTACGGGAAAAACCCTAGTCCCAATCAGGACACCCTTAACCCCAACCCAGCTGTAACGTTAACCATAAGTAACCAAACCGAATACAAGACTTTTGGCATTTGTCCTTATTTCATTGAATTTACAGATTTTTCTAAAATTTAGGTTACCCAAATGGGGACCTGAAAAAAAATCTCCCTAAACGTAAGGAAGTTTCAGGTTTTACCACATTTTACGGACATTCTGGTCCCCAAATGTGATCTATGCAAACACACACACACACACACACACACGCACACACACACACAGATAAGTACTAGAAAGCCAGAATAAAGTTTGAGAAAAAGCTGCAATATGTAAAATTCTTCTTCTTTTTAACATACATGGTGAAAAATGCAATTACTGATGCAGCTTTGGTTGTTGTTGTGCGACTTCATTTTGCACAAATTTTTGTCTGTGAATTAATCATCTAAAGTAAAATCACCCAAACTGGCTTCCAATATACAAGAGAGTCTCAGTTCTCATACCCGTACCCATTATTCCCATGGTGCATTGCACCGTCCCAGACAAGCCCACTGTTGATGGAAGTGGCCACCTTGACTGGATGCCCGAACTGCTAAATTCACTCCTCCACCGTCCGATACCCCAAAGTATAACCTAATTGAGCAGGTACAGATGCCAGAAGGAGAGGCAGGGGAGTCTGCCTTCTCTCCTGGCACCACAGGGCGCCCGGGCAGGAGGGACCTTCCAGTGAAAGGGGCCTTTAGAATGAGCCTCCGAGCTCCAATCCAATTAGCGGGCTTCCACCTGCACTGGAGAAGATCTACCTCGCGTACCTGGTGGATGTAAAATTAATTTGCAGGTGACCTCGAGGGCTGGGATGAGAGATTTCAGTACAGTAAATCAAATCTTACTTATGACCCCTGCCTCTTCCAGCCACTTTGGCATCTCCCAAGCCAAGGGGGGTCCAAGCAACTCCAGGCTCATCCCACCGCAGAAGCCAAGTGCTGCTGCGCCACAGCAAGTGGCCACTAGGGCAGAGGAGTCTCTACGCCAGGGGTCTCCAACTCCGGTCCTGGAGAGCTACTGTCCAGCAGGTCGTTTTCTCTCCTACCTGCCTTCTGAAGAGCCACACTTGTTCTCAGGTAAATACCAGGAACAGGTGTGCCTCATCAGAAGCCAGGTGGAACAGAAAACCAACTGGACAGTAGCTCTCCAGGGCCAGAGTTGGAGACCCCTGCTCTACGCTGTGACCCACAGCCAGCTTCAACCAGGGACATGCCTATGTCACCTACGTCATCAACAGTGTCCAAACTGCAAGTCTAGGGATACTTGGCCCTAGAGCAGCACCATAACCCAAAAGGAAATGCTTCAGAAGTGACACTGGGTCCCTCCTGGCCCCGTCGGCGCCACCCTGGTGGCTGACTCAGTGCTGCAGAGGAACACTTTTCCCACACGTGCACCAGCTTGACTCCTGACCCTCCGAGGTCTCCCAGAATGTGCAATTGATGTTAACAATCTATATGCATGAATAAATAAGGTCACCCGAGCCCCGAGCTCCGTTCAGCGCTTCACCTTTGGCCCCACATTTGTGGCACAGATTATCAGGCAGCACTTCTGCCGGGGTGTACCGGGCCTCATGGCACCTGGCACGAAGTGAGTACCCCGTCAAATCGGAGGCGTTCTGGGGCGGCGGCTCCCCCCGGCGGCGGGCGCAGACCTCAGCATCCCTTCATTTGCTTCATTTAATTTCTCCCAGGCAGTTTCCAGCTTAACTCAATCATATAAGGCTAAAGTGGCAGCCTATTATTAAAAGGGAGTTAGACATATAAAAGTGCCGTAATAAGCCAATGCGCGGGGGAACATCACGCCGATGGGAGGGTGAACGGGGAACATCACGCCGATGGGAGGGGGAATGGGGAACATCACGCCGATGGGAGGGGGAACGGGGAACGGCAGGGTCCCCCCCCCGACCAGGATAAGTGACTGGAGGATGGATGGATGGGGCTCTCAGTAACCTTGAAATGCACCCCCTTCCTGCTCCAGCAACCCACGTGAGGATGGCTGTGGTCTCCCAGGAAGACTAAGACCATGAGCCAGAAGTAAATCTGATCTTACGTAGAATGAAGCAGCACAGCAATCAGCAGACCCTGGCCCTCGGCCCGCTATGGAAGAGCCACCCGGGGGCGTGTTACTCAGTGTATCAGGGGATCAGGATACCCCCCAGCCAAGCAAAACGGGGTTAGGGTTAGAGTGAGAAACACAAACTGACCCAAGCAGCGCAAGACCCCTGGATATCAAACCAAGGGCAACAATATTAAACCAATATCAAACCTTTACACCAAACAAAGAAGAATTTATAATTCTATTAAAAATCAGTTCACTTACCAAAATGCAAAAGGAGCAACCCAATAATTATTCTGTCACTTGTCCATTGGATTATTTTCTTACTTAAAGTCAGTTTATTTTTAGTGCCTGGACTCAGGTTAAGTACCTCGCTGAAGGGATGGCACAGCAGGCCTAGCTGACACATCCCAAAATCACATCCAAAACTGCTAAACTACCAGCAGAAAACTCTACCACACTTATCATTTTCAAATCACTTTCACTATGTAAAAAGACTGTGCATAATAAATTACAATGCAAATGACTTTCCCCAGCTTCCATTTAAACACCAATAACATTAGACTACAGTAATGAGAATAAAACAAAGCAAATAACTATAGGGCCTTGCTGGAATGGTGTTCACCTGGAAGCTCAGCAGGGCACTGGCAAGCAGGAAGCAAGCAGGTCCTTCGCGAGACCCACTCTCTGTAGCCAGTGGCTTTTCATTAGAAAGTGACATTAGCAATAAGGATGCAATGGACGCAAGAGCTCCGGTGCTCTAAGGAATACCCCCCCCCAGCCATCCACTGCCGTTGAATCCCCCCCCCTCCAGCCATCCACTACTGAGGAATCCCCCCCCAGCCATCCAGTACTGAGGAATACCTCCCCACCCATCCACTGCCGCTGAATAGCCCTCCCAGTCTGAGATGCTAGTCTTCATTGGTCCCCAAACCAGTGCTCAGGGCTCGGAGCTCCTTCAGCTTGGGGCATAAACCCATCGTGCAGAAGGCCTTTGTCGGTTGGGACTGGGTTCGGGATGCCCTCCCTTGCCCCCTCTTTAGGGCCCCATCCCTTCACCAAAACGTTCCATTCCCCGTTTGCAGGATGGCTGCGTCCTGGACGACAATGAAATGTCACATACAGTCACCGAGCACACAAATGCTCAGATGGCCCGTTTCTAAATGAGTTATGTGAACCTACAGGTTATTTTGTGTGAGAAAAATGCTGCTTGTGTTATCCAAAAAACACCATAAACAAAATAAATAACAGCAAGCATAGCCTTTCCCATAAATGTGAGTAACTTCACATCACCAAAAGAAAGAAAACAGCAGAGCAGTTAATCACTGGTCTCTTTATGAATGAATGAAACTTCCTTTGGGACAGGAACAAAACAGAAAAAAATCTCCAGAATGTATGATTAAAATTAACATCTGTCAACGTTGCCCCTGGAAAATCAGAAATTGGATTTTTTTTTATTTTGGTGTCCTTTGTGAGAAGTCTCACACACACACACACACACACACACACGATCTAATCATATTGTGAACAGGCCTCTAGCCAGCCCACGTAGTAAAGAATAGGACCTTTTCTTTTCCTGACCCAGCCACCTCACTCTGTAACGCCCCCCCAGCCCGTCCCCTGTCCGCACCTGCGCCTGAAGCCCAGCTCCTTGGCCCCCCCCCATCCACTCAGCACAGCGCAGTATTTTTCTAAAGATTATTCTGTAATGCAGGAGTGTCCCCCACTGAGCCCAGAGGAGACGTTATTTTAGGACTTGTTATAAGCAAAACCAGTTGTAAAAATGGAACAACGTGTTAATACGATGTCTTGTTTTTCCCAATTAAAGATGACACCAGTGTCACAGAATTCGTTTGCTGAAAGCTCAGACCAGCACAGCATCGGGTGATGTGGAAGATGCCCCACAGCGCAGGGGGGGGGGGGCAGTGCTGCATAATTCATGCCACTCTGTATTGACAATACACAGCACCCTCATCTGTAACAGTGCTGCCAAACCCCAAGCGCTGCCGCCGAGATCCCACCCCTCCAGGCTCTACCCCAAGCTCCGCCTCCAAGCTTCACCCCCCCACGCTCCGCCCAGAGCTCCGACCACAAACATGGTGCCATCAGCCTCAATGCCGCCTAGCCACCGAAAATGGAAGACCACCTCTCCAACAGGGTAATCCTGTGTCCTCGCTTTGTCGTCCACTCTACCCCCGATTTTATAAGCCTGCCAGCTTCCAGGCAGCCCCCCCATGACTCAGTACGGCCCCTGAGAGCTGTGCAGCAGGCTGCAAACAGCTGGTGAGCTTTACAGAGCGTCTCCCTCACTACCGCAGAAAGGTGAGCATATTGGAGCGCAGTGTTACTTTGTTTTTACCAGGGCTTTCCGATTGCTCCCTCGCCCTCGCCTTTCCCTGCAAACTGATGACCTGGGAGGTCCTCTCCTCAGTCGGGCCAGTGGGGGAGCCTTGGCCATCCACAGAGCCACAACCTGCACCCTATTCAGTGAGGTGGCAAGTAGGACATGTAGAAAGGTCACACAGAGGTGACTCAGCCTCCCCCCAGTCCCACGAGGGCTGAATGAGCCCCCCCCCCCCGTCTTTTCCT
>JAODKM010000044.1:19292880-19304421 GCA_026780845.1 Petrocephalus sullivani | reverse complement strand
CCACAAGGTAGAAAATAACTGGTTTTTAATCACACTGTGGGGACATTGGGTCCCCACAACGTAATATAAACATGTCCACAGACACACACACACACACACACCTCGCAGCACTCCTCCCTAAAGAGCCATCTCTGGGACACTGCACCCAGCTGCCATGCAGGTACATGCACGCAAATGGGAGTTGTGTGCCTGGGGGCATAGCTCTGACGAACTCCCCACACGCTCAAAAGTAAAACTATTTGTGCATCCGCACTGGCCAAGTGTCATCAGTTCAGGGCTGACAGCGATGATTTTATAGCGCAAACTGATGCAGTGGTACCACTCAAACACGACACCCTGCATGGGTCACAAATTGACCAATAACCACCAGAATGCCCCATCAGCGGCGGGAAAAAGTCACATCAGAGCCACATCAGACGCGACTCTTACCTGCTTTTATAAATAACAGAGCTGATGGTTAAACGCGGCTGGGCTCATTTTAAATACTGAGTGACGGAACAGTGTAAAAAAAAAAAAGCTAAAAAAGTAAATCTGAGTGAGAGCAGAATGCGCGTTTAACAAAGGCCATCACACATGGCAGGTAAGCCGGCGCAGCGCGCATGCATCTGCCGCATCTCCAAACGCAGCAGTAACCCGGGTAGCAGCTCGCGCAGCCAAAGCGGCGTGCCGGTGCATGGCGATGCCGACCAGCCATAAGCTCCTCCCCTGTAGACCCTGATAGGAGGATATAACAGGGGGGCGGGGCGGCTCATATAGAGGTCACAGATTTTGTATGAGCACAAAAACGTGGGGGGGGGGGGCACATAATTGCCATCTGTCGGCTGAATGGAACCCAATTTACCTGTCATTCACATACAACAGAATATGCACTATATTTATTATATTTATTTATTTATATTAAAGCAACAAAACCCCTTTAGTCCTGGGAAACGATTTATCCTGCGGTTTCACAGACTGTTCGAGTTGGCTGGACTGCCCCCTGTTGACTGACAAATGAACTGCACCTGGCCCTTACACGCAGGTCCGCGGTTTGTTATGTGTACTCGGCCGGTTCCCTCGGCAACACTGCTCTCACGGCAGGGACGGCATGTTTGCTTTTCCACAGACGTCTCTGTATGGAGAACAGCACATCTCTTATTAATCCCTTTCTCCAGTGGCGAGGGACTGCTGGAAGGGAGTACTGCACAAACACAGTTACGATAGGATGCCACTTGGATCGACTTAGTCTAGTGTGCGCTGTGACCTTCGGACCATAATGCACTGCTGACCTAGCGCTCTGAAGGAACAGCTTTACCATCTGCTCACTGCATAACCTCCACTGACCTCTTCCCAGAGTGATGAAAATATCTGCTGCTTTTCCCCTGGTAGGGAAGAGCCGAGCTCACTTTTAGTTACAGAAGAGGAGCACGGACGTGCCGTATGACACGCGCCTCTGCACTTAGGCTTGGTTACGCACTTTCCTCATTTCCTCAAAAGGGTTCAGGTTAGGTGTGTCCCACAACAGCTTAATAAGCAAATTCACGCACAACGAATTGGCAAACAGGAATTAAGTGCTGCGTTGGACTAATTCCATATAGGCAATGCCACAGGCCTGTCACCCATGCCATGTGAATAGGCTCTAGGCCCTCTACCACCATGTACTAGTTAAGTGAACGGGATGGATGGATGATTAAAGCGTTACACTTGAAAGGTTACAGACACATTCAGAGAATACCATACCCCACCGCACAGAATACCATACCCCATGGCACAGAATACCATACCCCACCGCACAGAATACCATACCCCATCGCACAGAATACCATACCCCACCGCACAGAATACCATACCCCATCGCACCATTTCAGAGTTAGGCATGGCAATTTGTGTTTGCGCTACAATATTTTCCCCCTAACTGCTTGAGCAATCTCTCACTCCCTTGGGCAGTGATGTGTGATAATTATCAGCCACAACATGGGGCAGACATTTCACACGCCAGGTTAACTTTCTCTGCGGTTGAATTCGGCAAGTGCCTCTCAATTCACCCTCTGCCAGGGAGCCCTGCAGATAGCTGGAATCAGGAATAAAAAAAATAATAAGCAAACAACGCAGGGAGCGTGGAACACGGTAGGGAGCCTGTGAAGGAGGGGGCGGGATGGCAGCACAGTCAAAGAACAGCAATACACGGCCGTGTAGCTCTGGGACTGACACTCTCACTGTGACAGATGAACAAAGGCAGACACACATGTCGCACAGCCAGCCACATGCCCAGAGACACAGCCAGCGGCCAGCCGCACGCCGTATTATAAGACATCATCTTCCCCTCGTCAGACAGGCCGCGGCGGGGTGGGCTGTGCAGAGGGAAACCAGGAGCCAGCAGAGGACACATGAAAGGCACGAGAGTGGGAGAGGAGAGGAGAGGAGAGGAGAGGAGCCCCGCTTCCTGTCACACTGCCCCACGCCCCCCCGCATCTATTCCTGACTCAAACCCTAAACCTGCAGCAGCCAGCATCACACACTGCAGCTAATATCAAGGCAGGTAACATTAGGATACATCCCTCCACTTCTTACGCGCTGCGCTGGTCAGGGTGACGGCGAGCTTGGCACGTACCCCACAGGGCACCCTGGACGGGAGGCCGATCATTACAGGGCACATACACAAACTACAGGCAAGTCAGTCGGGCTAGCATAACGGCACACCTGTGCAGGACTGTGAGGTAAAGGTGGAGTACAGAGCGAGCACATGCAAGTTCCACACACCAAGCTAGGCTGAATCTAAGCCCCTAAACTAGGATATGTGAGGCAGCAATGCTACCCGCCATGCCAAGTGTAAGATTATAATGGTGGAAACACCTAAGAGTAACTCAGCTGTTGCAGCGCAAATGCACCCATTACAGCAGTGCTCTTTATATCAGCCAGTCTCTTTCCAGTGCAGCTCGCCAGTCGCTCTCTTCAGGATTCTGGCAGCAGCTCTTTGGCCCAAATAGTCAGGTGACATCACCCCCCGATAGCCGCCACCCCACGCTCATCAGCAGCAGAGGGATGACACAGAGCCACAAGCTGGAGATTCTCACCTAACAGGGGCACATATCAGGATTTTCAAAGACAGACCGAAACCACTTTCCTCATCAGAAACCCTGCCAACACTCATCTTTCCCCTGACTTTCTGGACGGAAACACAAAATTCTGACTTTGAGCTCATCCAGACAGGAATTCAAACTCGAGCTCTGATGGACAGCACTCGTGCATTGTACAGTGCAGCTCCAAGCCTACACACAGCACGCGTATAAGCAGGAAAAGCACCCCATTTCCCACCCGCTATTCCTTCCGAATGTCACACAATGATCTGCTCAACAAATTATTGGCCAATAATCCCATGGCGTCCAACTAGCAAGCAGATCAGCGCCGTGCTCTCGGCCCATACTGAGCCGTGACATTAGGAATATGCTAAAAGGTGAAGTCGATGTGATTATTTACGGGGGACTTCCAGCGAGCCTCCGAGTGGCTTCAGACAGGCAGTGATCATGTGACGCAGGAGCGGATTTCCATAAGGCAACGCGCTGACAGCAACATACAAGACTACGGAGATGATGGATGATGCCGCCGCCCGGCAAACGGGTTTCCGTGCGCATGGAGTCCGGCGCTGCCCCCCCGGCTATCTGGACGCGAATAGCAGTGGCCGTGGGTGACACGGAAGACGGGAGCTTCAGCTGTCAGCCCACAGGTTGCCGGTTCAGCATGCAGAAGTAGGGGTCCACAGGAGCCCCGAGAAAGCAGCCGGAGCTCAGCATATAGCAGCCTCAGCACATAGCAGGCAGCGCAAGCCTGTAGAATCAGATCACGCTGAATGTGATGCATGCCCAGCACACAGCGCACACGTCAGCAAGTGGAAAATAACAGGAATTACAAAGGCAGCCGGCTATTCTGTGTGGCGTGCAGCGGGGAGCGCGACCCCTAATTTAATAACCCCCCGGAGCCTCTGATTGGACCCTGCTGCAGTCCACTTAAGTGGTTTACGTGCCTTTTTCCGTTCGGAAAAGCCGAGCAGCACAGTGTGACGGGCATCCGCAGCTGGCCGATCGTTACTTCAGAGCCGGAAAATCTCTGAAAATGGTTATGCTGATAAAAAACCTGCTGCTATCAAGACACTGGGCACAATCATGTAATTAAACCCATGCCCATGGACAGAGGCAGGGCCTCTTCAATTAAATCAAAGATCCAGACCGCTGAAAAGGGGAAAAACTAATCCATCGTCTGACTCTCTTAAGTGTCGTTACTTAATAAAACCGCCAGGGCCCACTAAAACACAGCAGGTTCCACTACAGAGTGGCCCTGATCCATCATCCCGCGGGGGTGCACACCCACCTAGCAAGGAAGCCCCAACTTTGTTTTATAATGACACTGCATGGCAGCAAACTGTTTATTACAGGGAAATATGCGTTTATTCAGTATTCAAAAGCGGGCCAACAGCATCACTGTCTTTATGTAGACTGTAAATTTTACAACTTTTATGTGAAACAGTGGTAATATTTCTGTCAGTGATAGCCAGTAATGGACCCCCCCCACAGAGAGAGCCCCCATAAGCCCCGCTAAGCACATCAAGGCGTGATTGCTTCCTCAAAGGGCCAGTGGAGTCAAAGTCAGACTGCTAAAAATAAACCATCCCATTTACAATTATGGTTCATGCCCATTTCCAAGGAAACTGGCATGATCTGATCATGTGGACAGTGGAATGCAGAAAGGAGAGCATGCATCTTCTAATGCGACATCTGGCTGCAATCACATGTAATCATGCACAGGGTGGACACAGATTAACAGCACTCCACCTGGCCTCCACATCATGAAAGGTAAAACAGGACCCAGAATTCGTTGTTCCATCAAGGGTACGGCGTACACTTCTAACAGTGAAAAGCTAATGCAGTTTGGATGCTCAAACCATGGATTCTGAGTCCAGTAACTCATGGAAAAATAATCTGGAGTTCATTCAACGCAACAAAAACTAAGGGCCTGCGAGAGGTCAAACGCAAGCTTTAAAAACATAAAATAAGTGTACCAGTCATGGAAAGGTGTCTTAACACCCCATTAGCTAAATGACATTCCTTAAGACACATTCCCTCCAAACCCCCCCCCCCCACTGAACCACTATTTGCTGCCTTCACTGATGTCGACCTTGTCAGCATCGTTTCATTTGAAATCTTAAAATAAGTTGATGGCATCTTCAAAAATTTGCCCTCATATCTGCAGGATGTATGCTTCTAATGAGTGACTTTTGCAGAAATAAACTGATTAGAAATAAATCTAGCTACCATCTACTGGCAAATGTCAACATAAACGGCTAAGCCTGGAGAAATCCTCCCCTGAATTCCTTTGCACATCGAACCCATAAATGGCCATATGGGGCGTAATGGCCAGCATACCACTCCTGTGAGTGCTGCACCGAGGCAGCGGCCCTCATCCCTTCAAATGGGAAAGGTGCACATTGCGTATATTCCTAGTGGGCACCCGGATAACTGCGGGGATGGTGTCCGAGGGTGGGAATAGACCTGGCAAAGTGATGCTCATTCAAAGCACCTCTGTAAAGACGACGAGCGCCGAAGCACAAACTCTAATCAGCTGACAAATTCAAGAATATAAGGAGTTTGTCTTGCTTCTGTAAATATGGTGGAGATGGTGGCCGTGTGTGGGGCTGCCGATCGGGGAGTCAGTGTGTGATCCAGGAAATAGGATGTGCCCTGACTAGGTGAGATTTTAGTAGAAAACAGGGATAGCTTGTGTCTGTTAATGTCTTTGCATTTCTCAGCACAATAAACATTACAGTAATATGGATACATATAAACAATACGCAGTGGGCGTCTGTTGTGGAAGAAGCTAAATATAGGACTGTTGCTAATATGCTCTCAATTCTCCTTTGTTTATATGGTGCTGGCTGATGCATGACTGCGGGAGGAATAGACCTTCTACCTTTGGTGTTGACCATCTTGGAAGTGACTTCAAGGGTCTCCAAGGGCTCGCTGCCAATGTTCTCCAGAGTGACCACCAACTGCTGGCTCTCGCCATTGAAGAGCTGCACGGACACGCTGCTGGACGGCTCTTCCCCCGAGGAGGGCTGCCGGCTGTTTGCCGACCTGCAGGGGGACACTGCACACCCTGAGGATGTGGCACCTCTGCAATCCGCAACCCCAGCAAGAGCTAGAACAATCACCTCTCACTTAGACAACACATTCACGCATTCTTCCAAAGAATATTTACAGAGCAGTTAAACCTGCATGTTAAGCCAAGTTGTAATTACGATCGTCTTTGATAAGGCAGCCCTCAAACGTTACGCCGCTGGAAATCAGATGGGAGAATCATGGATGTGAGCGACAGTCCATCACTGTGAGCTGGGGCACTTCAGAGAACACCCAGCATCACACACAGATACATGATACATGGTGTGATTCATTCCATATTCTATTCTAGTCGTGTTGGTTTTCTTTCCTGTACTTTTGTCTTGATTGTATGGTTTAGGGCTGCAGCTATCGATTATTTTAGCAAATCTAGTATTCTATTGATTATTCATCGATTAATCGGATAAGAAATATTGTTATAATATATATTAAATAATATATGTAATATATACTATACTGTATTATTAAATATTTTGTTGTTGTTGTTGTAAATATTCAAGAGAAAAAGACAGGTCTCCTAAAATGAGCAATTCATTGGATTTAATGGTTAAACTGCATACCATAATAATGATATTTTAAATAATTTAACAGGAGGGAGATTAAATGGGTGTTTGCAAATGCAGCACTTAAAAAGCACACATAATAGTACAGACACTTTACTGCAACACGGTATTTTTTTGGCAAAAAACCACAACATAATTTAAGCTATTTTGCCATAAATTTGGTAGTAAATTCTCATTGACTCATATGACCCGAGCTGTAAACTGATATTTAAATCAGCTGTGTTAACATGGTAGCAGTGCACCTAACTAATTTTTATTATTAACAAAATCAGTGAAATGTGAGTGAGATGTTAGCCTCGATAGCTGCTAAGCTACCTTCGCTCATAAATATTTAATTATGATAACCACTAACAGCTAATGCTGTGCAAATATAAAAACAAAACATTATTTAGCATATTAATGAGAGAAATGTATTCGTTTTTTCTGTTATTTTACCAACATCCCGCTTAAAGTGCTTGGTAAGCGATGGAAATGACCGTGATTCGATGCTTTGAATGATTGGAACTATTCACCATCTCCATGACTCAAAAGTTTGCCGGAAAATTCTCAGCACTACCTGACGTGGATTAAAGAAGCATCGAAGCAAAGAATTTGCATCAAGGATTTTTTTTGTAATTGAGTTATTTGAGTTACTCGATGAATCATTGCAGACCTAGTATGCTTACTTCTAAACTATATGCCACCAAAATAAATTCCTTGTACTTTTTGTACCAATTCTGAATATCAGCTGCAGAAACTATTTTTCACCAAGCTGTTGAGAAAAAGATTAGTGCTTGTTAATACAGAAAAATTTTTACACAAAACATCAGCCAGTCTACAGATTCTTGACACTCTACCTTTAACTGAAAAAGCATTGATGGGTATTGGTCTGGTCAGAAGGAGAGCTACTAAAATATTTTTAGACAGAGACCAGCGATTAAAATAAAAATATCGAGGCAGGAGCAGGTGACGAAACCAGCTCAGGTCCGATTAAAAACAATTTGCTGCTCATTTTCCAACAGCAGACAATAAGGTGAAGTACAACTAACTGACAAGGATCAGGAACAAAAAAAAAAAGTATAAAAAAAAAAATAAAATCACCCAGCGAGACTGATAATTATTAAGGAAGAGAAGCTGCCACATCAAGCAGGCGCACCTGGAGTTACCAGTTATCTAAGAATACACAGGAATTGTGTTAATGCAACCAAAAGATAATTTTAAATTGTGTCTGCAAGCCACAGGGCTGTTGATAGACGCGATGCATGCGACGTGATGTAGCTGAAATGATTGGCTCCCCAGGCCATCATGCTCTAGCGGAATTAGATGCGAGACTCAGAGGTTGCCTTGCGCAAACTTTTCGGAATCGGCTTCAAATGGTTCCAACGCCCAGCCCTGACACAGCCCGTAAGCATGTGCCACCCAGCAATTAAAACTTTCACTTTTCCACAGCAGCAATTTAAACAAACGGCACGGGGTCACCACGTTCGCCAGGAGACGAGCATCTCTGCACAGCAGGCGTTCGCCAGGAGACGAGCATCCCCGCACAGCAGGCCTCTCACACGCGTTCGCCAGGAGATGAGCATCTCTGCACAGCAGGCGTTTGCCAGGAGACGAGCATCTCTGCACAGCAGGCCTCGCACAGGGGTTCGCCAGGAGACGAGCATCTCTGCACAGCAGGCCTCGCACACGGGTTCGCCAGGAGACGAGCATCTCTGCACAGCAGGCCTCGCACACGCGTTCGCCAGGAGACGAGCATCTCTGCACAGCAGGCCTCGCACACGCGAGGACAAAAGGCCACGGCGGCAGGGGGGCAGAAACCCTCATAGATCAGCGGTGGAACCAAACAGCCATGTACCGTGTAGTGCTTCCCGGCACTCAGGTGGGGGGCTGGGCAGCTTTCACCATTTTTGCAAATGTCTAAAGCTCACTGAGGCCTGTATTACCAGTTAAGAACAACGAACATGTTTCTTAGTAGACTTAATTCATTTTAATTAATTATGTCCAAGTTTTTATATGTCACATTTATGTGTGTCATGCATTAATAATGTACCTCTCACGTCACAAATCACAAAAATCACGTCAGCTGACCTTGAGTACCTCACATGCCTTGGCAGGTTGGAGATGCTCTGACCCGCTTGTCTTTTCTCGTGCCTATTTCTTGAGCGTTCCACACATTGACTATGAGTACCAAATGCCGGCCTACCATTAGGGGTGTAAGTTCTCCAAATCCAAGATTTGGTTCTGACCTCAATAACTGGTTCATTACCTCAGTTTCCTTTCTTTTTAAAGGGGGGGGGTTAAATAAGAAAAACTGGGGGGAAAAAAATATGGGTTTTATTAAATACCAACTGATAGAGGAACACTAAGAAACATGGTAGATTACCTTAACGCCACATGAAATTACAGTGTAAACAAAAAATAAATTTAAAAATAAAATACTATACTCTGCTGGATAACCAAAACATTCCCAGACGGATGACCTGAATGTGCCCAGAGGCTCTGCAATCTCAGGGTTATTATCCATCTTGAGCTAACGAATGTAGACTAGCTTTTGCAGCAAATGCGATCACTCAATCATACGTGTAACTGGATGTGTAACAGTGTGAATTGTGAAATATAAAATGGAGTTTAGTAACATTAGTAATGTAACGAGACTTAACAGGCTGCACCCGCAGTAACAGGTTGGGAGTAGATACTGTGGTTCTGACTTCCGGAAGCACGACTCAAGACCGAGAACGTCTGTATTGCAGCTTCAGGCTTGGTTTCAGAGGCGTTACACCACTACTTATCATCTGATTTGACCCCAGGCCTTGGCATGTTTGGTTTTTAACATGACAGTCAGTCAATGTTATTCACGCCCTGTGGGGGTGGTCATAAGTGCATACAATACAGACATGTACAATTAACCTCAAACCTTCACGAATGACAGGTGTTTGCAAGGAGAGGTTATTCTGCTCAAGTACACTGGAGCCTTAACCATGTGTATGCTGTGCACACTACCATGTTTGCGTACGGTAACCAATTCAATTACTGCCAGAACTCCAGATCAGTATCAAAACGAGGCATTAATAAACCCTACAGTGAGTATCACATATTCTAACGGCAGCAAATACCTCGTCATTTCTGAAGTGTAATATGCACTTTCATTAAATCATAAAACCATTGTCCAAAAACATTATTGTAGCAACTAAGAGCCTATTAATCATCACGATATGGCATCTACTTAAAATTCGGATGTCCTGTTATTCCTGTTACGGAACTTTTCTTGGTCAATAAATCCCACTTTGCATTAATTCCGAAATGGGCATGCACTCTGGCTAAGAGATGACACTCTGGGTTTTCCACATTTACATGACAAACATAACTTTTAGAGATAGCCCTGCTGATTACAAATAGAGGCAAGGATGTTACATGGGGATAGAGTGGTATTTAATTCAGAGGTAAAGACAGTACAGGTCATAACCTTGGTGGGTTACCATAGATGAGAAAAAAAATCAATGACCATTAGCCTTCTGCATATTTTAAATACCTCTCCAGGGAGAGAGAGGCAACATGACCTTTGACAGTCCTGTGAGTAACAGCAGATATTAACGAGTCACATTCCTTTTAGGACAGAGAGCCACCCTTCACCACTAGCTGGGCCCACACTCACCGAGGTAAGGAGGTGCTGAGCTGGAGACGGGGCAGGGCAGGCACCACCTCCACCACGCAGCCACTGGTCTTCACGCTCGGCAGGCCGTCCAGCATGCAGTCGCTCATCACCCCGAACACAGAGGTGTGATACCCTGGGAACACGGGTCAAAATATGGGGTTTTCTATATAGTGCCACCAGTGTCTCTTACAAAGCTTACAAACTTCTTCCATGCAAGACCCATATAATATATAATCAATAACATCTCAAAACGTCACACCGCCTGCCATTAGGCGCCAATAATCACCAGAAATTTCTAAATTTAACCAGCAATAATAAATCCCCAAATTTCTTAGTCAATAACAATATTAGTGCAGCAAGATACAGGATGAGTGAGAGTGTTCTAGGACGTGCCTGGTTTCATTTTCTGGCACATCAACAAGGACTGCTGACATCTCCTATAAGGTCTCAAGTGCGCGCAGAGCTGACACACTGCCAAGAGTGAGGGCTGAGCTACTTCTGACGCGGATGGACATGCTCCCCCTCTCGTGCAGCCTATCGGGAGCAGGAATCCACTATACCCTGTTACAGAGGAGGACAAGACCTCGACTGACATCTCAGGCCCGGTGTCAGGGGGAGGAGGCCGCCACGCGACCCGCTCGCTCCCTGGTTCATTAGTGCGAGTGGTTGCTAACAAGCCTCACTCAGTCAACTAGTAATTCACACATCAATCAAGCCACCCCTCCACCGATGTACAAGAACCGCCCCCATGCAATCGCTCACATGGACGTAATGCTATTACTAGCAATTACAGTCATGCACTGTATGATTAGTTTATGACTACGGCGATTACCCAAATAAGCGCGCTTTCCAGCGGGCTCTACTGAATGCGAGACGGCACCAGCAATAATCTTAAAAACAGTGCATGTCGATGCAGACGGGATAACTTGGACCGGTCCTCTCACCATAACTGCAGGAAGGGGTACTGTGAATGCGAGTGAGGCTTTGGTACCACACCAAATGGGGTGGGTGAGCAGGATCCCTGTACCCTAAATCTGATAACCCCTATAGCATTCTGTGCCATACCTGGCATCCTCTCACCATAACTGCAGGAAGGGGTACTGTGAATGCGAGTGAGGCTTTGCTACCACACCAAATGGGGTGGGTGAGCAGGATCCCTGTACCCTAAATCTGATAACCCCTATAGCATTCTGTGCCATAC
>JAODKM010000044.1:19262630-19277256 GCA_026780845.1 Petrocephalus sullivani | reverse complement strand
CAGGCAGGCCTGCCACTCTCCCATAGCCACATGCTGGGGAGACAAGCCTACCAGGCAGGCCTGCCACTCTCCCATAGGCTTGTCTCCCCAGCATGTGGCTATCAGGCAGGCCTGCCACTCTCCCATAGCCACATGCTGGGGAGACCAGCACTGGCCGGCTAGTCGTGAGCGAGGGTCTGGGTAAGGGTCCCAGCCCAGCCCCTACGACCCATCTCAGGATGACGGATGGACATCGGTTATGAGGACGGCTCACACTACTAAAAATCAGCAACAATTTAGAACGGTGGAACCTTGAGATAGTGACAGGCTTGAAACACCTTAAACCAAGTCTCAGAGCAATTACAGAAAATAAACTCTTAAAATACTAATTTTATAGCTCAGCATCAATCTGCTTCACAGAATAGAACATCTTCAGAGACAGTAAAAATCTCCAGGGCCACAGCTATGAGCGACAGACGAAAGTTCTGCCAGGGTATTAGGGTGAATCCCATATGAAAAAAATATAACCATTTAAAAACAAATGTAAAAATGCCTGTAAGTCATACTATTCACAGAAAAATAAAACAGATTTCCAGGGGTATGCTACCCAAACCGAGCCCAAGTCCATAAAAAAGCTTCACTACCCTCATATTATGCTGCGTAGGCTTAAGCCCAGTATCCTTAAGGCTATGTGCACATTACAGTATTCCGGCACTCAGCAGAAGCCATGAAAAGGGTAAACGACGGCCACTTAAATCCACCAATCAACCACGTTCATCATGCCGCCTTTCCATATATAAATCGATGCCTTACAATACACCATCCTCCCGTACGGTACGTTGCGTTTTCTGCTTTTCTGAAGTTCTCAAAACTGACTAAACTACGATCTGGGATTTTTTTCTTTTGCACCGCAGCAAAGACTGGAAAAAAAACTAGCAACCGTTAAAGGAAAGTCTTGTTAGTTTATATAAAGGCAGCCAGGCATGGGGCCGATTACAGGGAAGATACAGGAGCTGCACCATGTCGGCCAGTTAGCTGCCCGCTTAGCGCGTCCTCATGGGCAGCCCATTTCCCCAACATGCGGAGAAGGAAAAACACCGAGGCTGGAGAAGGACAACTTCTCGGAGACTCACATCTCTCTTTTAGGGAAGCGTCAGGTTCCCAGGAAAAACAAAGGGCACCTTGATCCTGTCGGGGTTAATGGGAAATCCGCTGTATCCCAGTGTTGTTCCGGACGCACAGCCACAGCTAGGCGACGAGGCATGCGACAGCTGCACCTTCACTGCACCAGCCTGCCCCACACAATTCGCTGGGCATCCTGCAGCCCCAGGCCTCTCACCCCTATAAAGGTCATGAGCCAAGCATAGTGGACGCCGAGCACGGGAGGCCTGCCTCCTTTAAAGCTCACCTTATACGCTGGCTATACAGGATGACTTTTTCATTAACGGACAGCATGCCAGGCCACATGACTCACTTCCCCAAAGCTTTGGCTTAATGCCTGCCTGCATCCCGCACGGCAACCCCCAGCGCCAGAGCATCCTGGGAAATCAGGGGCAGAACACATTGGTCCGGATGGGAGGGGAGCAACAACGCACGCGCCTTCCTAATTAAGGTGCCCCTCTGCGGGGCCTCCGCCAAACAAACAGCCATAGATTAACATATAAGCACTCCGGAAGGTTCCGGCTCCCCCCCTTTGCCGTCCGATTGCCACTGCTTCCCCCCCCTTCCCATCTCCCGCAGGAAATAAGTGACAGACGTATCAGATGAAGGTAACGAAGTGGACAGACGCATTGGGCGAAGGTGACAGGTTAGCAAGGTCCTGATGAAGGTCCATACGAGATCCTGGTGAACAAGTGAAGAAAACTTTATATTATTTTTGATTTCTTTTTGAAAACGTTAATCATATCTTGTGTGGCACGTGATGCGTGCCGGCGCTGCTCAGAATAAAGTTCCTGGTAGCCCATCAGTCGCCATTCGGAAACGCTCTTACAGTCAAATCTGCCCATTATACATTTTCTGTGCTGTGCCCTACGGCCTCTGTCTGTGACAAAACTACACCAGAAGGACCCCCCCCCCCCAACCAAAAAAAAAAAGAGAGAGAAACTGAAAAATCCAATTGCAGCATTCCCCACTGCCATGCTTCATACATACAGGTGTTTGATGCTTACTCCTCTTCCATCACCAAGAACAGTTAGCCCGTCTCACGTTTTATTGTATACCTATTACAGAATCTACAGAAAATTAAACCAAAAACATCCCTAGATGTTGAAATTCTACATAATACTGGTGATCTAAAAACAACATCTATAAATAAGTCACTCATAAAGCATTAACCCTGCCATGTTTTATTCAAGAAACCATGCAATTATTAGTTCACTGTTTTCAGCGCTGCCCAGTAATGAGCATCACCTTAACATTTGTTTTACAAATTGTTCAAAATACTCCCTGAGGCAATCGCCACCTTCCAGCATGTAGTACAGGAGCATTCAATATGCAGAAGTAGTTTTGCAAGTCAGCAGACAGAAGTTCCCAGAAAGCAGGGTGTCCCCCGATGCCCAGGCTTCCGGGACGTCCCCATGGGCCCGGCGCTCACCTATCTTTTTGCAGCTCTCCTCTCCACGGTTGTGCATGATGATGGGAGAGTAGATGAAGGGGCTTTTGGTGGCCATGTTCTGTCCCAGGAGGCCCTTCAGTTTGCGAGGGCGTAAGCTGACTGGCAGGTTCAGGAGCTTCACCGACCTGGACATGGAGATGAAGCGAACACCTCGGAATTAGCCCCGATGAGGTCGGCCGCGAAGGACACCCATCCGTCAAATTCTAGGCTTCCTGTCCATGGCGGCGGACAGGTTACAGAGACAAGGAATGCTGATGACAAGATGTCCATGGGGAGCAGAGCGATGCCCGCATGCTGATTTGGTGTTGGCGGTGGGGGGGGGCATATATTCTCCCTGCGCATAGAAAACACACGCTTTGGCTATGTGTTTCACTGCCTCAGGGAGACAGCCCATGGACACACAGCAGATACACAGCGAGCATGCGAAAGCCCCAGCTTGGACTGTTTCCTCCCAACAAATCATACGTTTTTAGTCCTGCCTTAAGAGTGAGCAAAATCCAACTAGACTGGCCGGTCTTACAAAGAGACAGAACAACCCCAAATCAGCACAGACCAAAACCGAGCCATTCGAATACAAAATTTATTATAATAATTTAATATTTCAAAAGCATTTGATTAATTTCCCCATCCCGAGTGCTTTAACCTCACATCCATGATAAATTAGAGCCTTCCGGGCTTAGGAGGAAAAACTCTAATTACAAAATGAAATTATAATGAATAAAAGAATTTAGCTAAACATATATATAATTTTTTTCAAACAAAAGTGATCAGGCCATAAATTACAAGATTTTCCTAAATAATTGAGAAAAACATAACTGAGTCAGCCAGTGAGATTCTTGGTGCTTTGCAAACGGTGTTTATCGACTGACTGCCTGCCTCTCTCCAGCAGGATCTTTAGATTAAGCTTCTGTGTTTGTGTTAAATTAATTTTATCTGGCAGTAAAAAACACAGCTGGAAGTGGCGCCGCACCGCGATGGAAGCCGGGTTCACAGACCGCAGACTTTATTTAAAACTAAAAGCGGCCGTGCTCCTGCTCCAAATCCGAGTAGAGCCGACTGCAAACAGAAATGGAAAAGCATCCTTTCTGCGGGAAACGGGCATAAAACACGAGGCAACACACCCACGTTCATACACTCAGCAGGGACAGAACGCTGCGTTCCGGTTTAAATAAAGCTACCGCAATGCAATTTAAATTGCAAAAAACGTATAAAGGGCCATTAAAATGTGGAAGAGGAGCAGGTGGGGGTGTTTGGGATGGACCTCGTTCCAGCACAACATGCAGGTGCAAAACACAACCTGTTTTAGTGGCATTTTGCCATTCACATCAGAGCCACTGATACAAAAGACCCACTATAAAGAGATGGGGGCGCAAACTCACTTGACGATGGGCAGCTTGGTGAATGGCACCGGGAGCAGCTTCAGCCCGTCCGGCAGGGCGATGACCTCCATTCCTCCAGGACACTTGGAGGTGTAGTTTTCCAGGCTCTGGGTGACCTCCTTTTTCTCTGGAAAGGTGCAAAAAAGGTAAACCGTCAACGAGGGCCCCCCACTGCGGTGGGGAGGGGCTTAAACAGCACCAGCCCCGGGCAGGATGCGACCATCAGGATCCGCAGTCACTCTCACCCACCAAACCTGGGCGTTTTACTGGCACACATCTCCCGATATGCTGTTTAAGTGGCTCTTGTGCTCAGCTAGGGTAATCTGTAGTGCGTAATATAAATGTAACGAGGCAAACTGCCCGGCGTTTGTGGATCATCGGGCATGCCTTTCCGAGGACAGCCCTATTTCAGCATGGCCTTTGGGACCGCTGACGAGATTTTAACACTTTACCTATAAAACTTTTACGACAGCCCTGTGTCTCCACGCTGGTCTAGCCTGATGCCTCGCATAGATACATGCTGGAGAGAGAGTTGGGGAAAGCTAGAAGAGCATTTATAACAACAATACTTAGTTTCTACATGCACAAAGGAATGAGAGTGAAGCTGGCGGTGTGGGGGGGAATCGGGGGTCAGCCATTTTTCAGGTTGGGCCCTAGAGCAAGGTCCTTACCCCCCAGAACTGCTCCAGGGCCCAACTAATTAATTACTTTACCAGTCACAGAATGAGCCAATGATCTTCGGGACACAAAGACACCTAACCCACACAACCACAGCATGGATGGCTGACAGACACACTCTTATTCAAAACTGGCTGCCTAGATATAAACACTCACAGTTGCTATAGAAACAGGTGACTGCCATTCCCTTATCTACGACCATACTTAGGAAGATACGTCATGATTAACACAGCCACTGCTCAACTGAGTACACAGCTGGAAGGTGAATGGCTGGAGCAATGCACCCGGTGTGGACAGGCAGTCCAAGGGACGACAGTAACTGCAGACACTCAGGATCGCACCGAAAGTCTCTTCCACTCACAGAGGGAATCCTCACCTGCTGTCAGCCAGCTGTGCGAGAGCATCCTCCCTGAGATTTCCCTTACAGCTATTCCCCCCTACACTATAAATCTGTTCTGATTGGGTATAAATTTGAACTCACAGTGAGATTTGTACTAGAAGACCATAAATCTGTACAAAATACAATCAACATACTTACTGGTGCTGCGCCTCACGCAAAGGATAGTGCAGTGTAACCATAAAGCGGTGTAACCATAAAGCAGTGCGGACAAACTCACTAAAACACCCCATTGAAAATCACTGCATTACACAAATGCAGAGACAGTCTAAAACAAATTCAGGAACTACTTGTTAGTTCCTCAGATTCTTCCAGAGAACACGCTGGAATGACAATCCAGACGAGTAGCAGCCGGAGGAGGTATAAAATACTGCTGATGGTTATAAAAATCAATTTCCACAAAATGTTGCAAATTGTGGATCCAGCAACAAAAGTTCTGGAGGTAGGTTTCAGTGACAGAACCTATCGGAACACTCCGCCATGCGCAGAGGGACCGCATCATCGCCGATCACACAAGCCCAGTTACCCAACAAACTACTTCAGGAAAGGCAGATTCCTGTTAATGTGTCCCATATAGAGTGCGGCTGGCACATTAGAGTTAGAGATGTTAAAGCATACATTATGTCACCTCCAGCTGAGAGCACGACCTACAACCAAACATAGTCAGCTGAGGAGCTTGTCAGCCCCACAGTCAAAATTGTATGCTATTATGTCAGTGTTTCTGAGGTACTGAGTGGCTGACATGCTTCCATGCACCAGTCTGGCTTTCCAGCAATCCCCAAAAAGCCCTCTCATTTCCACTCCAGAAAGGGGAGCATCTGCTGGACAGAATTAACCTCGTAGCTACAAAAATAGAGGTGTGGAAAAGGTGAGTAAAGACCTGCTTAGCAACCTAAGTAAATAGGGAGAATGACTGGCATGACATGGCACAATCACTCAATTCTCCACCTAAGGTACCTTCAACCTTAGCAGGGGCTCACAATTAATCACATTTGAAGACCATTGCCATGGAATGACCTACTCATCTTCTGCAGATCCTGACTGTATTAAAGCATTTAAGGCTGAGCTTTAAGATGGAATCGTAATTCATGATTTTCGGAAACTTCCTGCAGCTGACACCTGTTCTTAAGCACCGAACACCAAGACTTCCTCACAATGTTGTTTCTTCAGCAAGAGGGAGTTCAACCCCCGATGCCATCTTGCAATCTGCTCAGCGAGGGAACCAAACATTTCATTACTAGGTCAAAATACAATATTTGGGGAATTATCACAAGGATTATCTGAAATCTGTCAGAATTAGTACAAAGCCATACTCATTTGTTGTTGTAATTTTTTTAAGGCAAAAACCAGCAGATTCATGATGTGAAAGTTTTGCTGTAAAACAAGCAACTTAAACTCTGCACACTTAACTAACTCAAAGGATGGACAATATAAACCAATAAATGGATATAAACCATTGGAAGGTCTGACTGCATAGCAGGTGCCATGGAGGCAAGGCCCTACACCAGGCATGGAAGACGCACTGCTGACAGGATATAAACAGTGATAAACAACAAATGATTCATGTAAATTCCTCACTTAAGAAATTTGGAGTGAAGAGCAGAAAACGGAGGCCAAAGACACCAGCATCAAGAAGCTCAGACGGTCAGACATGAATAAGTCTACAAGCTACAAACGGGAAGGGAATGGATTGCTGTCATGTGGTGACAGGAGAGTGACACATTTCAAATACCCTCTAGCGAAGCTGTCATGGCTAGGGGCCAACACTGCACCGTGCTACAGCCCCACGAACAGCGGCACACGAACCTGGGAGGCGGCCCGCGGGCCTGTCACGCAGACGGAGCACCGTACACCCCCCCCCCTCCCCCCGTTACCCAGGAGACGCCGCACAGACGTCAGCAGGAAGGGTGGCGTCAGCCGCGGCCTTCTGACCCTCCATCAGCCAGCTGCGTGATGTACCTGCGTTGCCCACCGTACTGTTCCTGCTGACATCAATGGCTGCACTTACCAGAGACATCTAGATACCACAAAGGACTTCTGAAGGCACCAGGTGACTATAAATATCAGTACCAATCACATAACAGGGAACGAGCCACAGACATATGCCCAGACCTGCTACCCACAGCTGGGTACCACAAACGGTCCTGTGAATGCCAGGGATACAGACATGCTGCAGCACTCTCCCAGCAGCGGGGAGGGGCGCGCTCGCCGGCACCACAGTGTCGAGGTTAGCGCGTGTGGCCGTTCTGATGAGCGCGCGCTGCCATTATACCCGGTCAGCTGGCTACGAGGCCGTTTGCTTTGTGACATTTCTCTGTCATTTTACGTTGTACGAGACCCAGCAGGGTGCATGCTGTATATTCAGAGGGGGGAGATTGTAAAAATCTGTAAAATGTAGTTTGTGTGTTGTATGTTAAAGTTTTTAATGCTATAGTACTATTATAACACAAATATACCAGCATGCTGTACAGTTTATGTTTTTTATTTTGAATGGACCAATCATAATGCAAAATCGCAGAGGACAAACGTTCGCATAGGTGCCTATTCACAGTGAAGTGAGGTTACCCATCTCAGCTAGGAGGAAAATTTTATAGCAGCAAAGATGCATTTTATTCCACTTTATTTTTTATAACATACTTTTAACAAGTTTAACATACTCTTGTTTTCTCTCTCTCTCTCTCTATATATATACATACATACTGCTTTGCGAGCGAGACTGGTTTACTGTCCCGATTAAACCTGCGCTTCACCATTTTCCCTTAAGTCTCCCATCTCCCGTCTTTAGTTGACTGGCAGCCAAAAATTTTTATTTAAATCTCGGTTGCATTGGCCGCTCATGATTCAGATATTATTAATTTTCTGGGGAAATACCATGTATATTACAAAACTAAAGTAAAAATAATCATAAGTATTCTCACAGTGGAGGCACCACGTCATATTTACTTCATTGCTAACTAGCTCAGCGATCGCTTTCTTTTCCCTCTGTCACACATCCTAGAAATCGTCATATAACATAACTTGATGGCAGACAGGTACAGCCGATGCACAAACTGCTGCTGGGAGCAGAGGTTCCCGTTTTATGCATGCAAATAGGAGTGTACCTACTAGCGCCATATACGAAGGAATAAGATGGGGATTACAAAGTGCCAAGGGGAAGCACAAGCTTACGCAAATTACCTAGCCATGTAAAATTGCACACAGCATATGTTCCTTTGAATAAGTGTAATTCTTCCAGAGACTCGGCACCTGCTTTTATCAGCGGTGTCCGGGAGGACTGTTCTCAAAAAGAAGTTCCATGTGAACACCAATCTGATCTTTCCCACCCGCTCCCTTTGTACTGTGATCAACCGTCTCTGACAATTACTTACGCCGGCCGTATTCAATGGGCCGTGAGGAAGAGCGTGATCCGGACTACAAAGGAAGGAGACTTCCTTCAGAGCACAATTTACCTTCACCCTCGAGAAGTTCGAGCATTGTTTGGCAGCAAAAAGGAACTGTTGAAAGCGGAAAGGACAAAGTTCTAGTAAATAGCTTGTTTAAAGCTCCATCCATGTCGAATTATCTCAGAGCACAAGATGGGGGATCACAAGCCATGCCGCAGAGGGCACTTCTGCACAGGAAAAATCACAATTTTGTGTGTCTTTGCTTTCATTGAAGTAGGAGTTGCATGACAGTCTGCCAAGTTTTTGTTTTTTTTCTGTGTGTGTGCGCGCACACAAATTACTTTTAGCTCTTACTATCCAAAGTCAGCACCAAGCCACTTGGCGTATCAGTGAGTGTGCTTTGCCATTACTCACTGCTCCCGTCTGACATTTCCATCATCGTTAAACTTGCAAAAAAAATCTATTTTGAAGTGCTTGTTTATTTCTCTGTCAGCTGGGGGTAAATGCTAAAAGGGTGACCCTGAGAAGTTTAAGAAGACCTCAGGGAGAACACAAAGAGACCCAGATCAAATGTTGCAGAAACCAACTGGACTAACCAATACCACAAGAAATGCAATAGGAGGTTCTTAGCTGCTTGGAAACTTGCCTTATAGGCTGCATGGTAAGGACATCGACGGCGTCATGGACTTCTTATTCTCCAAAACGCTGTTGATAGGCTGCCAATTAATCGCAAACATGCCTTGGAGTACAAATGACATCGACACAGCCATTAAGAAGAATAAGGTTTTCCTGACTGGGGAAAAGGGAGGAAGTCAGGTTCATACAGAAGAACTGGAAGAGGAAGATCACAAGATAAATGGCTATGGCAAGATGGATGACCCAAGTGAAGATGAGAAACAGAAGAAGGCGGAGGAATTAATAGATGCTCAGCCCAGCCGGAGTCACACCGGTGTCAGTCAAGCCTCCTCCACAAGGAGTCCAGTATCCAGGATGAGAGTGTAGAAACAGAACTGTGGTATGAGAACCCTGAAGCCTACGATCAATGGCAGTCGGAATTGGCACTAAAACACAGTGGGAATGTATACAAGTTGTCTACGCTGTTCCTTTGAGACAAAGGTCCCCCAGTGTGTGCAAAGAAACGCTACGAATCTTACCAGTCTGTCATAGTGCCCTGGTCTTCACTACTAGTGTGGTAATATCAAGGCAAAGGAGAGGAAGAAGGCTACTTCTGAAATAAGAGAGTCTGGGCTCCATGGGTGATACAATACTCTGGGGCTCCTGCGGCCGTTCAGTTGCTCAGGTTAGTGTGGAGATTGGAAGCCTTGAGCATTGAAGGGACATTGTGAATTTACAGAGCTCTCGGCTTCAGCCTGACAATGTAGACACGCTTCCTTAAAATAAAAAGCATGTCAATTCAAAGCTGCACATGCAAGCATTAGTGTATTTATCTGAAGATTTTTTGTTGAGTTATTTTGATGTGAGATTTTTAGGGGCCAAGCACCAAAATGGAAAAATAAGATTTTTCCATTTTATTATTTTCGTTGCAGTTTTAAGAAGAGGACATGTTTTGCATAGTTTGGAGAGATGAGGAATATTTTTTAGTCAAAATGTGAGAAAATCGTATCATGAACTCAGAATCGTGAATCGCACTGAATCGTGAGTTGAGTGTGTCGTTACATCCCTACTCAGCACCATAAAGTTCCACTAGAACGTAATCATGCACCTTCCATGTTCATAAACCACATTTTTACTTAATGTATTATTTTTCTCTCTCTCGCTCTCTCTGTCTGAGTCAGACTACTGTCTAATAATAGTACACTATGACGGGCCAGTTATTAAGGTGCCGATTCAACAGCATCGACCTGTAATGTTAGAATTGGTTTTAATTGGGTTGAGAGTCTCACACATCAGTGCTGCAGGTAGACACACCAAGTAGCAAGACCAGCACGTACATTTCCAAGACTAGCAAGAGACTAGCAAGAGAATAGCAAGAGAATAGCAAGAGAATAGCAAGGGAAGGCTCATTAGTATTCATAAGGGAAACACCATCTGATATTCGCGCTATGGCACTTTTGGGAAAATCACCTCCATTTTCTAATACAAAATGCTCGCTTTAATGGCCAAGATAATCGAATCACTACAACACTTTTGGGAAACACCCCCTTATTGTAGCATTAAAAAAGTCATTCTGTTTGCGAGCCACAGTAGCAATGATCAAGACTTCAGGAGGAGCTCACTAGTTTGGCAAGTAAATACGAATGTTAGCCTTGTGCCTCATTTCCACCAACATGATGCCGGGCTTTTTTCCAGTCCGGAACTGGTTCCGCACAAAAAAAAAAAAAAAAACTGTCCCAACACAGCACCTCAAAAAAGCTGCTCTCCAAGTTCAGAATCGTAACATCAGTGAAGGTGGGATAGGATATCACGTCCAAGTCTTCCATATAGCCAGATAATTTGTTCAATAGATATCACCAGTGCTGGCAGTGAAGCAAATGACCAGCTTAATAGTGGAATAACGTTATGCCATTTTTTTTATTCCATGAAAAACAAAAGATCGATCTGTTGGCCCTATTTAATAATAAATCATAAAAATGTCGGCTGATATATAAAGTATTGCCGCACTCAAATGGTAAAGAGATCCTGAGGCAGACAGCAAAATTTCAATTTTTAGCAGGCTCTTATTGTACAGTCTTAAAAAGGACAATGGTAACACGATAAACAGAATTCCCAGCAGGGGTGCATGGACAATTATACACAACTGATATGCAAAAGGTGCTTAACTGCTTGAAGCGCCCTGCCCTAGAGTGATTTATTCATTATTGACATGGCGCAGAACACACCGGGAGTGCGACCCTTTTACAGCTGCAGTACTGAATGTGCATATGCCCGGCATGGCGTAAGAGCCAGCTACTCTGAACGCACCCTACACAAACCCCAGTGTCAAGGAAATACAGTCAACCGAGCTCTTGCAAAGAAAGTAGAGGCCTCCTCCTCGGCATTACGGGTGCCTCCCTAACCGCACCAGTTTAAATTTCCACAGGAAACAAACAATAACAAGATTCTGTCCCCTATACTGATTAACTAGGTATGGGTACGTTTGCTCATATCTCACAGGTTAAAAACAAGTTGTCATGTGATTAATCAGCACACCCTGGTGAGATACTGCAGGTCATGGGTTTTGTGCAAAGCGATAGTTCTGAATGGACTGGAAGGCAAAGGAATGTCAAAACTTTGAAGGAGTCTCTAATTGGTTTGTCCCAATTTGCCTGTACTGCTGTTAGGTTACTGCCCACCCCCAGTTTATAAGAGTCAACTGTATAATATAGATGTGTAATGGGGAATTCACCTGTAATGGTATTTAGGGACTGAGAAGTGCCAGAAGCATTGTGATAAATGGTCAGTTAAACAACTAAAGAGTTTCAAGTATGATGGAGTGCAGGGTACTATGGGCCATCTATCTCTATGGTACAAATGGCAAGCCGTCTGTGGAGGCCTGTACTGCAGCTGCACTCTGTCTGAATGTTCACTTACAAACCGAGTTGCTAGACTAAGTAGCAGTAATCCAGCTGAATCACCGACTTGCATAAAGGAGCACCCTCTGGGCAACCAGATCTTTAACATTAAGTAAAAACCGTGATGGCAGGATGCTCCCAGGAATTAGAGGAGCCCCGGGGGGCCTGAAAGTCAGGACGCCTTTGAACATCCTCCGAGACCCATGTTAAATCTGCAGATACACGCACAGACACAGAGCAGCTGAGCTGTCCCCAGCCCACACGGGCAGCTTGGTTAGGGGGGGGTTAGCAGGCAGCGAGGCCAGCAAGCATGTGTGTAGGTGTTCCAGGGGGTGGGAAGCAGATCCGAGAAGCACGACCTCGCATGTGTCCAGTGGGTTCCACTGGCTACCTCGTGCCATTGAAGCGGGCACAACTACCCCTGCCCAAAAGCAGAGGGGATCACAAGCATGGCACAGCTTGTGCTTTTGACCTGTGCCACTCCAGAGGCACCAACTGAGCGTACGAGATATACACAACGAAAACGAAAAGAGTGAGGGTCCCCATGAAGGCAATAGGAACAGGCATGTGTATTATTTACAACCCCCCCCCCCCCCCCCCCAACATCAGCACAGGTGTCCCCATTGCAGGGTAAAATGTAAAATGCATTTAGCTTGAGCTCCAAATACCACAGCCCTATGAAAATGTTTAAACGATTAGCACTGACAGGTGGCAGCATGCAAATCTGCCCACCCCATCGACTGTCGAACACAACCGGCCAGTCTCCGAAAGCGGCTGGGTACAGATTCTGGATACTTTTCTTGTGTAAATGGATCATTACGGCCTTCTCCCGTGATTCTAGCGGACTATCAGGGACGGGGATTTCTGCAGGATATTAAAAAAAATAAATCAGATCAGAGAGCCCAGAGTGACTCGCGGCATTAAATATTCTGCTGCATCGGAGGACTACGTGCATCGACGTTACGTCAGAGGAGCAAGCAGACAGAAGAACTCTCAGCCAGCTACCCTCAGAGGATGGGACTCCATATGACTACAGGGATGGAGAATCCCCTTGGTCCTCATAAGTTACTGATACACACAAACAACCCATTTATAATGTTCAGATTTCTAGCAGGTTTCTTGGGATCCACTGAATTTTGAAATTCTGCCAGCAGAAACCTCACTGTGAAACATTAGAGCTAAAGCTTTCAGAAGCCTCACAGGCGTCTTCTCGCCAAATGACGGCATAACAAATGATTCGATATTATAAGAGCATGTTTGCGTTTCCTCCCCGCGTTCCAAATGCACTCATTGAGGTCCATCAGAAAAGCCTTCAGCAGACGGAAGGCTCCGTGAGCAGTCACCAGACAGCGGGTGTGGATGCTGACCTTGGTCGGACAAGAAGTCCAGCATGGTCTGCAGCAGGAAGGAGAGGTGTCGCACGGACAGGCCGGGGTTGCCCATGCGACGTGAGGCATACACCAGCTCGTGGAGAAGCCGCATCTGCACGGCTGCCCAACCACGGTGGGTACCTGTCACAGAGAGAAAACGAAGAGTCAAATAAGACCTCAGGGACCAGGCTCAGACCACCCACCTACCTACATACATACATTCCATCAAAATGGTTCACTTCCAGAAACACAACGGCTGCCAGGCTAACAGGCAACAATCAGGCCAAAGTTACCAAAATCTCTAAAATATAGATTGCATGAGCATGATGTCTGCGATGATGACGACCCACTCTACTGTGCGATTCCTTATTATCCTTTGGAGGAGCACACGTGTCCGCACCGACTTGGGAAGGTGACGGGAGCGTCGGGTTCATGCCAATCGCCTCGTCGCAAGGCGACACTCACGGTTTCAAGCCTCCTGTTCAAAAGGCCTTTAAAAGATCTCTGAAAGTGTGAAGTCGTTTATCCTAAAACTCTCCACACTTTTGAAGTCATTCTTCCTCTCGTCTGCAGCCCGTAAAAGCCAGGATGTATTCCTTTCAAAGTACTGCTTTTGCACAGACATTACAGCCCTGTGCATGAACAGCAGGTGTGAAAGGCCTTTGAAGCAAGCACTTAGTGGGCTGCACTACTCAGTCTTACAAACAAATACACATTTCCTCTTAGGGGCAACAGGTTTACCTACGTGACAGCCCCCAGTTAATGTCTATAGAAAATCTAAACTCTTACAATACATTGCGGTTACACACAACTAGTCTTGTGTTAACTTGTTCACCCACTTTCATGGAAAATGACAAATTGGATGATCGTGATTGATAGGTCCTTCCGACATGCGGTATGACCACTGGTTTTCCAACATTAAAAACATTTCCCTCCTATCTCTTCAGTTCTGCACGCCACGGTTTAAATACTGACAAAGGGCTGGGAGCATCAGCAAGGCAGCAAGCCGCACGGCTCCAATCGTCACTGCCAAGCTCCGCGATCTCCCAAAAATGCATGACGGCTCGATTCAAAGGCAAATTCAAATCCCTCTCGGAGGTCGCTCAAAGCGCGCCCACTAAACACTTCTAAAAATAGCAGAGCGAACGGCACCTGACTGCCGCAAAGAGACGCCTCTGTCAGGTGGAGGGAGTGCCTCTGTCAGGTGGAGGGAGTGCCTCCGTCAGGTGGAGGGAGTGCCTCTGTCAGGTGGGGGGAGAGGCCGCAAAGAGACGCCTCTGTCAGGTGGGGGGAGAGGCCGCAAAGAGACGCCTC
>JAODKM010000044.1:19227311-19244723 GCA_026780845.1 Petrocephalus sullivani | reverse complement strand
GGGCACAGAAAGACAAGCAGGGAGGGGGGCGGCGCCGCACCACAGCCATGTGATTGGCCAAAGTGCAGATGTCAGATCCTACTTATGTAGTACAAACTTTGTAGGTATGAAAAAGCATGTCATCACTAAATAAACATATCAGTGTTAGAGGTCACTGTGCTAGGAAGACAAACCAACCATCTGCTTTCATTTTTCATTTCATATGTTGAAAATCCAGCTCCACCAAAACCACTTTTAGACACGTTTCTTTCATTTCTCAGACTTAGTTGGTGAAAAATTAAGTTGAACAGTATGAGGGCGGAGCAGTTCATCTTCCGAATACTTTTCCTGAATGCACCATTTACAGAATGGAGGTTGTTCTTACAGGAATCTCTAAGCAACACTAAGGTTGGCTCATCGGAGGAAAAAAGATCTACATGCATGTTGATATACATTTCTAAGTCTGAATTATAATTTTGCATTATAATGAACGCTATCATTCAGTACAAATTCCCCCTGGAAACTATTCTCCCCTGAGCGCAAGCTCTTGTTTTTTGCTACAGCCTGTATTAATAATAATAATAATAATAATAATAATAATTACTACTACTACAATTACAAAGGGTTGTGGGGAGTCAGAGGTATAACATAGGTGCAACATATCCTTTCACGACCAGTGCCTATAACAGACATGTCTGCAGTCTTAATGTCTTTGTGGCCCAGAAGAAAACTGATTTGCAAGACAGGTAGTACCTCCTGTTTGTGTAAAAAGACTACATGCACAGTGCCACCAGGTAGTACCCGAGCTCCTCCCTTGGGCCCACCAACCCACACGCCACCTATGCACCACACACACTCCTGGCCGAGGAGGCCGTTTTCTTTCGAGCATAACATCACCCCAGAGGGGATGTCTCGCTGCCCCTCAGGCCTGTAAAAAACTGGCACTCCTTTGATTCTCCCCTGAGCATTACCAAAACGGTGTTCTGTCTTAGCTTGAGAAAAGTGTGCCACCCAAAGACTGCACCCAAATAAGCTGAAAGCCTGCAAGACTCGCCAGTCCCCGCACCATTTCTATTTTAATACAAAACAAAAAAAAAAATCAATAACCATTCAGGTCTGTTAATGGCTTCCTAACAAGTATGTCAGAGATCCAAAAACCGGCACTGTCTATATTTGCCTCTAGGCACGAGTGCACCATAAGTAATTAACGCCACCTTATCCCTTTGCGTCCCTGACGTCACCATGAATGCCACGGCCATCAGAAGGCAGAGTTCTCAGCCAGAGGTCCCAGCCTTCCTAGCAGCCCAAAGCACCCCTGTGCTGGCTGCTTAAAGACAATCGGTTTCTTTAACAAGGAGATCATCTCCCCCTCAGGAATATATTATTTTCAAAAGCCGCCCAGCATTCAGTCCAACTACCATTAAAAACCAAAATGAGCCTTATGACAAGCTGCAGGCTGATTGCCAGGAGTGCCGCGGCTATAAGCGTTTTATCGTATTATAGCGTGCAAGACCAGCAGCCCCCCCACCCCCCCGAGAGCCGGTAAGCGCGAGACCGCGGAGTCACGCGCCCACGCCTCCGCAAGAAACAGGCTTTCGGCTCATTATTAGAAAACTCTGGCGTATGACAAAGTGCTGCCCTGTAGAGACTCTCAGGCATTTGCTGCAGAGAAATAATATAATAATCTTATCAATAGCCTATGAGAACGTGAATCATTAAGCAGGGAGGTCTGTGCGGCAGCTCCACTCAGTAAGCGCTGGCGTTTCAGCGACAACACTGCCACCGTCTGGTCACTAAAATCGGGTTAGAAGCGCGCGGAAATTCCAGGACCGATGAAGTTCTCAATGCATGCATTAAACTCATTTTAAGACCATCACACCATGCAAAGGAACCAATAATACCCAAAGCAGGGGAATTATATAGACTACCCCTTTTACTAAGCAAATTCTCCAAGCAAACCATGCAAATCATGCTCTGCGTGCATGAGAGCACAAACGAGACTGACATGCGGAGTGTGCACTAAACAGCAGGCAGGTGCAGAAAACACAGGCATCTCTACAACTACAAGCCAATGGATACAGTACCTGGATCAATGAGAACTTCCTGTGCCCCTACAAACGGAGAGAAAGAACGCATGTTCACTCCATGACACAGGGCGCAGTTCATCCTCGTGATATTAGTCCTCACTATTTCGCCACCATGGCTGAATGCAGGCTTTTCTGCTTTGCTTTGGACACAGTGTGATCCAAAAAATATTCTAATCTACCAAGTCATTTCAAAAGCTATTTCCATAGGTCTGCATTTTCTGTCATGTTATTTTAAATCAGGGCTGCCAAATTCGGGACCAGCAGGGCCAGATTCCAACTCGGTTTGCAGGTCTCCCTGCTCAAACATATTTTAAAATCAGCTGATTACCAGGTTTAGTAGGTGTATATGAGCAGGGAAATCTGCTGTGCTGGACTCTAGTCCTGCACAGCCCAAACTGGCGACCCTGTTGGAAATATTTCGCAAACAAACTTGCATTTAAAGGATTAAGGGAAAAATGGTTTTTAGTAAATAAGAAAAGATGTATCAGTCAGTAGGACTGAAACCTAGGCACGCAGTGAAAACCTGCATGCAGGATATGGTTAGGTAGCGGAGCTGACTGAAGACTCAGACGTACTCACCTATATATGCTCATACTCAACACAAAGTGTTTATAATACTGTATGCTGACCTAGATCTAAATTGTCTGGAGAGAAAACAGTGAGTCCCAAAGGCCTGCTCCCCTTTGTTGAGACTGTGCTGTTCCAGCACATGAATAGAGACTGGATGTTAGCGATAGAAGTTAAGGTAAAATGAGCTATAAGGGTACCGATGGGGCTACCAGGAAATGGACAGGACACATGCACAAGGAGCAGCTAAATCGAGTTAAGCAAGAGTCTCCAGATAGCATGGCACGTCCATCCAACACCTCCAACTCACCATTACCACACCTGTCACCACCACAAACATTTTCCTCAGCCTCACCAAGCTCACCACCATCGTCATGGTTACCACCATAATTAACAGCATCTCAACAAACACCATCACCCTAAACATTAGTAATCCTCACCATCACCAACACAACCAAAACTACCTCCCTTGCTGAAACTTGAAGCAGGGTTTGCCCATAAAACATTTCAGATACACTAGTGTGATTGGAAATGACAGACCAGAAATGGCCTCAAAACGCACCATTACTGAAGAGCCATTCTTACAGAATTACATATTCGACCAAGTGCAGGTGCAGGCATTCAAAAATATTCCATTTTAAAACTGAATGCCGAAAGATAAAGCTACACTAATGTTTAACATCTAAAAACAGGTCTTAAATTTTAAAATCTGCATTCAGAGGAGTTATTCGACATAGCAGAGATGCCTTTATGGTGGAAATTAGGGCTAATTTAAGAAAATAACGAATTGTGATTTATCTGTCAGATATTGCGATTTGATTTGCAATTTTCTTATAGTGAATACGGAGTCTTATGTGTATAAAAAAAACTAATTGTAAATGAGCAGGCTGGTTAACAGGAGGGGGTCATTCCGTACTCCGGTTACACTCTCATACTTAGCTGATTTCACAAACTCCTCAAAGGGGAGACGATGGTCTCAGCAGGTCAGGGCAAGGCGCGGGGTGGGTACTTTACCTGGCCGGTGCCTCTTGCCAGCGTCGGCTGCCTGCGAAACACTGGGCTTGCGGCCCCCGGATTTTCCCGCCGTTCCCCCCGGGTAGTGGTAGATCACAGATGCAGAGCAAAGACCTTCCAGGGCAGCTGAGAGCAGGCAACACAACAGTGAGAGCTGGGAAAGAGGCAAAGGAACCGTACCCGGTCTCTTCCTGAGGGACAAACGTGACTGTTGGCCCACGAGCCAAAACTGAACAGATCTGGTATGAAGCAGGGGAAAACTTGCACGGACTAGCTTTAAAAACTACTGAGGAGCAATTATCAGATCACCTGTTACTATGTGGTCATCAGCTCTAACAGCCAGCTAATTACACTGCAGCTCTTTCAGCCACTCACTGTCGAGCGGCACTGAGCCCCGGGAATCGGCTTTTTCCCCAGGACCGAGCCAGAGTCAACGTCAGGCTGACACCCTGAATTATAGTCTAGAACCGCACGGTGATCAGGTTGGGTCTAAAGTGAGCGGTCCAAAAGAGGTACAGAGTGGTTCCCGGCACACTGGATCCTGCTCCAATCTACGCCGGCAGCCCGGCCGAGTGCCGGTACCGGGAGGCGGGCCCACCTGTGCAAACTCACCCCCCAGCCACAGGAAGTCATTGACAGAGCGCAGCAGCTCCACGGCCATGTGGTAGTGGACCAGGGCATCCTGCAGCATGCCCGCCTGCAGACACAGGTCCCCCACGTGCTTCCGCGTCCTGCCCTGACAGCGCTTCTTGTAGTGCCTGAGGAGGAGGCCGGAGTCCAGGTCAGGCGGCGGCGGCGGCGCGGGCATGCGGCGCGGAGCCGGCGTACAGAGAGATACAGCCGAATCGGCACAGCCTACATGTGGCCACATGTAACTTAAGGAAACTAGCGCAGCTTTTACACTAATGGATTACTGTCGAGGACTCAGATGCTACTTCCAGCAAAGCAAATGTGATGAATACTTACCTCGCACTTTTTTCTGCAAAGAACATGTGCAATGGCGATCAGCACCGCTGGCTTCAGTTTTTTGACATTTACCATCTCGCCCAATCACAATCCACCAGCAGAATGGACAGCAGTCATATCAGTTCAATGGGGAGGGGGGGAGCAAGCCAACACAGTGTCTGGGTACACAGCTACACACGGGATTCTCAGCCTGTATCATACTAGTATTACTGTGCCCACATGAAAACGAAGGGCTGAAATGAGGAGAGACAGCACATCTTAAAGGAGAACTTTGGTCGAAACCCACAATTTGCTTTTTGACAGGAAAAAGGGTTCGAAAGCAGTTTCAACAAAGTGCAACATTAGCTACAGAACCCAACACCCTTCCTTGGGCCTCGTGTTTCAGGTAACTTGCAGTACATCTGATGTCATGAGACAGGCTCTCTTTAATGTTGCCATTCTCCCACTCTATGCGAATCCAGCATCTGTTCAGTTTTCATCACGAAATCTTTGTTTCACATCCAGCTACCGAAATTAAGATTGAGCCCTTAAATGTTTCTGCAGAACCCTGATTAATATCTCACACGTCAGACGTCAGAACAGCAATATCAGTAACTGGCAGGTTAGCGCTGATAAATGTACGTTATTAATGGGCCGTGGAAATGTTTCCGGATAAGAGCATCTGTTGAGTGCATAAAACATACAAGGAAGGAGATTTGGTTCTGTACCCGATATTTCCAAACGGTTTCACTCATAGGCAAAATTGCGGGAGTGTAATCGAGCTATTTTGTCCGAATGGGGATTCTGACTCAGAGCTCTCCTTTAATGTGGTGGGCGGAGACGAAGGGAGCCATCATGCAAAAGCTCCGTCCCTCTTCACTCGGGGCCCCAGTGCATCGCGAGGTTAAGTGTCACCCCATTTACTGCTATTCGGACCATGAGAAGGAAAATACTGGGGTTCCTATTCTGACAAATGACAAACTTATCCATAATATCAGGGGCCCATTTTTGGTTTTTCAGTCATTACGTAACCAAGAAGTCTTGCATTCCATAGCCATGGGAAGCAAGGAATGAATCCAACAGCTCTTTGAAAGAGTCATGTAACTGAACATCTTCTGCTATCAGACACATTTTGTCATTGTATGACATTAGTAACACACAGCTTCTCATTTCTAATCCATTCCCAGAAAGTCAATGAGATTTAAGTCAAGTTCAGCCATTCTGAAAAAGACTAAACGGCTAATTCCATGAAATTACATTTCAAAGAAGCTAATAAGCAAAGTGCAACATATATGAGGAAAGCATGTGGTCCCCCCAGTACATGGATACCATATTCAAATTCATGGCTTCATAACTGGGAGAATGGGAGCCAAGCTCTGGCAAAGCATCACCCATGAATTACAGTATGACATCCAGGTACCAGCACTCTCAGCTGACGAGGACACTTAGCCGCCTTGGTCGTCTGGTGTCCGAGAGCCTTTCTAACCCTTCACAGGCCATACTTGGCCATTAATTTGGCCTGCGAGCACTGGACATGTTACCGAGACATAATGGTTATGGATGCCACGCTCACTAAACATGTCATTTACATACATGGCCTTCCGCATGCCAAAGGGGACTGCGTAGCTTACAGAAAAGTGAGACGAGAAGGTAGGAAAATACACACGCTTTAATGCACTGCTTCTCAGTCCTGCTCCTGGAGGACCACCTGCCAGGAAGTTCTCACTCCTGCCTGTTTCTTAGTAGCCTAATAATGAAGGTGGTAGGTGGTAAGCAGTGCAGGTGTGACCAAAAACTTCCTGGCAGGTGGTACTCTAGGGGCAGGACTGAGAAACCGTGCTTTAATGTAATTCACTACAGCCGCCATAGACGGTGCTTTTACATTTAGGGATCATGTAAACTTCTCAGACTTAATCCTATGCATTATGCTTTGAGTTCGGATTAAAATTTATTGACCTCTTTCGGCATCTTTGTCCTTGGAAAATAGCAAAGTTCAGCACCACTAATCCCTGGGTCGGTTCTGCATGAAGTGATGAAGCACGAATCACTCTTCAGAGTCCACCCTATAGTTATGGCCTCTTTCGGCAGAGGTAAGAGTGATGCGTTTGACTCTCGGCTATGAACCAAGACACGTTAGCACTGAGACAGGGGGTTCTGGGATGTAAAGAGGGCGGAAGCTAATGAGCCGGTGGGGAGAGGGGAGGTAAACAATGGGCAAGCGCGAGGCACAGGACTCCGGCTCACCTTTTCACACCCAATAATAAACTCACGGGACAGTATGGAAGAAAAACAGAAAGACAAATAAACCAAGACAAGCAAACAAAAGGAAATAAGAGTAAAATTATGATATAGGAGGAAACGTGGCTTTTTTCCCCAAACGACAGAAATGTCATGAGTATCTGGGCAAACGTGTGAGAAACCCTCAACCTTTTCTCTATCTGTGTGACAAAAAACACTTCTTAAAATTCAGAAATTCCCATGCTTCAGTCTCATTCAGGTGTTATTTCTTGACTCCTGAACAATAACAACAACTCATTATAATACTAATATTTAAAGACATACAACGATAAAAAGGGTCATTCCACAAATTTGGGCATTAAGTAGCAAACACAGTTTAGTTTAATAAAAATGACTATAAATACCATAAGTGGTATATAACTGTAAAAATGCGAAGAAAAAGTAGGGAGTATGTAACAAGTTCATAATGAAACACGACTCACCTGCTATCTGTGTCAAGGCCAACAAAGTCCTTCTTCTCAAAGGGGACGCAGAGGAGAGGAATCTTGTCCCCTGATTTGTCTGTGGCCCTGTCAAGCCTCTTGGACTCCAGCACAATGAAAATAGACTCCACGAAATCCTCCACCCTCTTCTCCACGTCTTCACATTTGTCATAGCTCGGGTAGAAGGCCACATCTGTGCGGGTTTGCTCAGCAATCTCACCCTGCAGCCCGAACACGAGCAGGCGGGAGTCGTACAGCGTGGGCCCGAACACCTCCCTCTGCCCGTGGAAGCGCTCAGAGGTCTGGGGCCACTCTTTGGCCGAGCCGCACGTCGTCACGGCGATGAGCCCCACCACCTTCCGATGAGTCTGGAAGTCCCCCCACTCGTTGTTCTCAGGGGGGTAATGGTGCCGGTAACGGATGTAGAGCAGCCTCTGGGAGTCGCGGATGCTAACCTGGTTGACGCTGGCTATGCGCTTGTAGATACGGAAGAACTCATCTTCTGGCACAATGCCCACAGGCTGCACCACCACCAGGACAGTCTGGTGATCTTCTGCACATTGCATGTAGTCTGGAATACTCATGTCTCAGCTGGCTACAACCTGGGGAAGAGCAGCACAAAAACACACATGATCCACCTGCTCAGAATATTACATAGAGCTCATAAATAACACATGAAAAGAGGTGCAAGGGTAATGGCCCCAAAATCCAAAAGCTGCTCCTACTATCTCTACATGACATGATAGGCGGTGCGCTCTACAGTGGCCAATTCAGAGTTCTCCCTAGTTCACTGGATCATTACAACTGAGATAACATTCATGGATGATGCCTTCATGAACAATACAAATAGGTACAAGCTTGACACTTTAACCAGTCCAGGTATATGGGAAATCCACTACGGCATCCAGTCTGCTGAGAGCTGTGAACAAGTTCAGTCTCCGTGCCAAAGCGATTCACAAAACTAGCTTAAGAGGTGTCTGTTTATCCGGGAATACGTTCGCCCGGAGCCCCCGCGTTACAGGACAGTGTTTATCCGGGAATACGTTTGCCCGGAGCCCCCGCGTTACAGGACGTTACAGTATAAGTAGCACGTCACCCTAGAACACACTCGGACAGACGTCTTTATTACAGTAATGCCGCGTTATTTCCCCGGATTTCCCCGCAGTTAAACGCCTATCCCCTTAAAGCCGCCACTGCATAGTGGGGTAGCTATACAGGTCGCCATTGTTTCCTAAGGACTTCCGACCGCCCGTTCCGAACCCGGACCGCCGTATTGCGGGGCGCACCTGCGCCAGAACGCCGCCGCACGCACTGTCCCCCCGGTATTCCGCACCTTACAGACAGCTGGCTGCAAACGACGGCGAAACACGACTCTTCCTTGAATGACAGCAACAACTTCCTGCATCACCATCCTTAAATAGTCGTGGGTGAGTTGCGCTTTCGGATACATTTTTCAGACCGAGAGAAATTAAATATTTTTAAGATTTGCAGTAGTACAATTGTACACAAAGTAGAATAATAATGTATACATTGTACTTAAAATGTACATAGTTTATTTACCGCATGAATATAAGAAAATATAAAAGTCGCACCCCCCTACCTGGAAAAATTGAGCTCTCCCGCCTGGTTCGCTAGCAGTGCTCGGGGCAGCAGCCCGCCGTACCGACGTAATGACGTCATGAAAATGCCGTACGAACGTGCTTCCGTCGCAGCCCGCCGTACCGACGTAATGACGTCATGAAAATGCCGTACGAACGTGCTTCCGTCGCAGCTGACTGGAGGTTTGAATTAAAGGTGAAATTATCCAATACGACATTGTTGCCAACTATCTGGGGAATAACAGAAGATCGGCGCGTGTTAACTATGAGGTTTCGCCTGTCGCAGGAAGTTAAGCGAGTGCAGCTAGGCAGTTAAATTAGTGGAGTTGTGTAGTTTTTCCACGTGTGGAAATGTTCTGAATTAAAATAGTCGTCATTCGTTTAAAACATCATCTGGGTATAATTTCAAGTCAGTCACTACTTTGACATTTCACTAACACATTAAAGGTTCTTTACATTTTGTATTATGCACTATTTTGTATTGTTTTCCATAGTTTGCCTCGTCACGTTAAGTTGTAACTAAATAACAACCCATTTATGATGTTATGCACTCTCCACTCTGAGTCAGTGCATGTGTACGACCAAAATCATTACCAAATAAAAATGATTAAAGGGCCATCCGCTTCTTATTTACAATCACATCACGCAGTGGCGTTGGAGCGTGGCTCTTTTGCCTAATTTAACAAAGGCTGAGGAAAACACAGAGAATGGGGTTGGCTGTTACACACTTAGATGGCACAGAGTTCGTCTTGACCCAAGGTGTGTGCGTTATCGGGAAGTCTTTATGCAGTGCTTTGTAAAATATGCGAGCGTTAAGCATACAACCATGTGAACGTACGTCGGCCTTTCTGTTTACTAACGTCGCGCGGGATGACGTCGGGGCCCGGCGCGAGAGCGGAAGTCGGCGCTCGCGAGGCCGCCGGCGAGCTTAAAACAAGCGGCACTTCCGGCGCGGCCGGTCGCGCGCCGCCGCGTTAGCGTAGCTAGCCTAGCGCTCCCCCGCCAGCATGTCGGCTAACGACGCGGGCGCCGAAGTTACCGGCAGCCCCGCATTAGCCAGCAGGAATGTCTCCCTCCCCATGTCCCGCGTGAAGCTGATCATGAAAAGCTCTCCGGACGTGTCCAGCATTAACCAGGACGCTTTGTTTCTAACCACCAAAGCGACGGTAAGGCCGCGTCCCCCGCACCGCACCGGTACCCGCGGCCGCGTACAGAGCGCAGCATGGGGCCGCCGGCAGACACTGACCCGCCGAACCTCCCCTTCCCTTCCCAGGAGCTGTTTGTGCGGCATCTGGCACAGTGCTCGTTTAGGAACGGCTCTGGAAAGGAGAAGAAGACGCTGGCGTACAGTGACCTGGCTGATGCCGCCGAGCAGTCGGAGACCTTCCAGTTCCTTACAGGTACGGGGGGGGGCCCGTGGGCAGTGCGGTACTCACTCGTACTGTAGTACTCACTCGTACAGTACTGATACATAGTACAGTACTCACGTCATTAAGCTGCTCGGGTCAGCAGAAAACACGCAATTTTATGTGTAACTGCGATGCAGGTGACGGGAGTAGGTTTGGCATCTTGCGTCTGAAAGTGCTGCTGAGCGAGGATTAGATTATACTTTATCATGCAGTGTTCCTGCAGACTACACCTGCTAGCTAGCCGAATAGCACGTCTTATTTTACAGCGTCCTCGTCGCTTTGATTTAAGACTACTCATCAATCTGTTTCCAGATATCTTGCCAAAAAAGATCTTGGCAAGGGATTACCTGAGATCTTTGGAGGAGAGAGCAGAAAACAGTGATTAATGCAGAAAAGTGGATTGCAAAGGGATTCTTGCTTCATCTTCGCCTTCCCTTGTTGCTTGTGTGATCGAACACATGAGCCCATTTGTACCGATCCAGCTGGATACAGCAAACGACTCCAAAATGGATTTTAACTTGTATGTATACACAAGCATTTGTCTAGAGAGTGATTTGCTTCGCATGCAATATGACTGTCAAGCAGGAAGCTATACAGGTGATTGGCTTGACTGTATAACTGATAACCACTGTAGTTTAGCAGGGAAATCAATTTGTGACACAGAGGGATGTAAATAATGTGAACAAAATCAAGTTTGTAAATCTGTCTTCCTGAAAGCAAATAATGATACTCCATTAATACTCTAGTTGCCAAAGAGTAGTTTTCACTAACCTTTTGGTGATGATGATGTCTGTTGAATATTTCGCCGTAAAATTAAAAATGTTCTGTTATTGGTTTGCTTGCGGCAAAAAATGCACCTTTTCAAGGTAACTCTTGTACAGAAATGTTAGGCTTTAATATAGCACAGAATTATGGGTTTAAGTACCCATTATAATTTGCGAGTTGTCACATTAAATGCTCAGGTACAACAAAACTAGCCTTGTGGATAGCTATTGCTTTAATTGACTAAAAGCACAAATGTAGACAAGCATTACCACTGTATGTTTAGAGCATGGAATACTCAAACCTGGTGAAGAGCTTTAATCCATGTGATCTTATGCACTACCTCAAGTCACCGGTGCCCAGTACAGATGGAGAACAATGGAGTCATGTGAAATGAGATTGGTTTAATTATCACAGATCTCCAGATGGCTTCACAGAAATGGGTAATTAAGGGTTATATTAAAAGCTTGAATTAGTGCTCTGCATCACTGGGTTTAAGGACCAGTGGTTTAAAAGGGGTTCCCAAATCATTTAGCATACATGCATAGTTGTTTTATTTCTACTTAAGGATGTGAATAATTGTGTAATATAGCTCTGTACTGAGACTGCTTGTGGGTTTAATGTAGATGCATGAGAAATGAGGGTTTAATCCCTGAGTAGGAGGAAAAATTGTGTTCAGTTTGTCTGATTGGTTTTGCCTAATTTACTCTGAGTGATTGGCAGTGTGAGGCAGTCCCACTCATGCAGGACATCAAAGTCTAATTGCAGCTATTGCTGCTTTAATGGGAGCTGTTAATCCCGCATTTAGATTTCTCCTGTAAATAGGGCTGGGGACCCCTTGGTTTAAAGTGTCAACTTGAGAGTATGCATTTGAATGTGTCAGGCATGGGAAGATCGGTCAGGGGCAGAATATGCTGCTGGGTTTTTTTTAATGTAATTCTAGTGCTCCAACATCAGGACCACCAAAATGGCCGTCATGTATCTGGGGTTTGACTGCCCTGTTTTAAGGAGGGTAAACATCTGAAAATTAAGTTCAGTCGTTAAGCATTATGTATAATGTCAATTATAAATCTCTCTTCAGCCTCACAGTGGGTGAACATTCCATGTAACCACAATCTGGTGAAATTCTTTTTACACTGTTTTTCTTCTTCCTAGTTTGGATTCCACTGAGCAATATGCGGTCATTGGATGTGAGTGGAAAGTCCTGCATTTAGAAAGGCAGTACATGAAAACAAACTGGAATAACAAGATGCCAAAACCTTTGCAATTGTATTAATAGCATAAGAAATGTTAGATACAACTGGAACACAGTATTGTATTAAGCATAAGTACAAAACTATAAAGCCATCTCAACAACAATGTCTTAATTAAAACTCAATGCATCCCACAGATCAGTTTACAGCCTGATGGCAAGAGACGGTGGCAAAATTCAGAAAGCTTTTAAACAAAGGGCTAAAGAATTTGGAAACTGAATTCCTTACATGCTTAAAACCCCAACCAAGACCTTGAAATTTCTTGCGCAAGACACATGACTGAGCCATTAACATACATTTCTGTGAATTGCACATCTCGAGAAGCTGTATTGTTCCTATATGTAGTCGTTCATGCAGCCATGTTAAGTACAATGTCTGTTTTTGAACATTTCGTGTTGACATTTTTTTTCTAATAACTTCGTAATAAAATACTAGGTCATGTGTGATTTGTACTGTCTTTTATAAGGCCGGTCATCATTTCTCATGGACTGTGCCACAGAAAACTTGAGCCAAGTGTCCACAAATAAAGTGAGTGGGTGGGACATTTTACAGGAGTTATTACCAGACAGCCACCTTGACCCCGCATATAGGGCAAGCAGGTACAGAAAATAGATGGGAGGGATGTTACTAGGTAGATTGCAGTTTCTCTGCCTTCTGCCAGTGTCTGTCTGTAAGCTTCAAAACTGAATATGTAATTGGTTAATAAAATAAAGCTGAAATCACAAAAATAGATTTTATGACTGGTACAGTAGACGTTTACGCTGCGGAAACAGGCTGCCTCTACAGACCATAAGACAAACGTACAGAGTGATAATATGTAGAACACTAATAAATGCTTGTGTTTGTAGGGTGGGGATATAAGCTAGGCCGCCATGTGCTGTGCACACACTGCACACCAATGAGTATCACATCAGCCTAATAGCGGAGTGTAGTCACTGTTTGTAGGGTGGGGATATAAGCTAGGCCGCCATGTGCTATGTGCACACTGTATGCACACCAATGAGTATCACATCTACCTACTAGCAGAGTGTAGTCACTGTTTCTAGGGTGGGGATATAAGCTAGGCCGCCATGCGCTGTGCACGCACTGCACACCAAAGAGCATCAGGTCTACCTAATAGCAGAGTGTAGTCACTGTGTTTGTAACTTTGCAAGTCGAAGCTGCAGGGTGTTCAGCGATCTTTCCAGGTGATTCACTTGTCTCTCCAGAAGGTCTGTCAGGTCCTGCCAGCTGTGGATGGAATCCTTTGTTGTGCCAAGTTGCTCCTTTAAACTTGACAGACCAAAAAAAAGAAAGAGTCTGTCAGTACTTCTCTCTGCTAAAATTTGGTCTGTGAAATCACCTCAGTATATTCACTCACTCAACCGTCTAGCTTTTGCTTTCCAAAGTGAGAAGGCATATACAATTTGAATAATGTTTAGTGCATGTTTAGATTACACACAGCCAAAAAAGGGGAGAAATGCACATTCCTAAAATGGCATGTTTTTTTTGGGTTGCCTAGTCAGCTGTCTGTCTTATTCTGCACCCCCCCCCCCACCCAGTGCGCACGTCCTCACTTGTGGTGCTATGTGACATCATTCTTAAGGAATCCAGTGTCGCTCATCATGCATAATAATCCTGACGAAATTAGCCTTGCCTTCTGCACACCAGCTGTACAGCCGCGACAGTCACGTGGCACCCATTTCTGCCGTTTGTTACTGCTTTAAATATTTTGTTACACGCACAGTGGGGGAAAAGCTCTTTGGCCGGCACAATGCTCACCTCGAGAAGGTCCAGAGCTCTGTGCCCTCCCGACGTTTTTCTTCTAGGGAGTGAAAAACCTTTTGCATGGTACCTGCCGTCTGCTGAAAGCTGAGCTGGTCGGCCCGGAAGCCCTGCAGGTCCTCCTGAGCCTGCTGGCGGTAGGAAACGCCTCCCTCGGCCACCCCGCTGGCCTCGGCCACGGCTCGCAGGGCGGCCCGGTTCTGGAGCGCGAGGAGGCGGGACTGCTCGAACTCCTCTGGACCCACGATGTCGTCCCAGCAGATCGGGGATGACGGCGGCAGCCAGAAGCGCTGGCTGCAGTTGGCCGGCCTGTCTGGGGTCTCAGTGACAAAGGGGCTGTCGGCCGGAAAGCTGTGGAGGAGCTCCTGCAGGCCTGAGCCCCAGTCCCAGTGAGTCCCCAGCTCCAGCTCGATGTCCACGGCGACCGCCAGGCACAGCAGAGGCAGTATGAGGCAGCCGCACAGCCACGTACACCCCATTCTGTCCTGGAACAACCAAATAAGCCACTGCAGCAGTTAAGCCCTTTTATGCGTCCGTTTTAAATCTGAACTAATTGCCTCCATATTACTTCCATCTGCCTATCCTGGTCAGGATCCTAGGTGGCCCACAGCCTATCCCAGGCAGTATAGGACTAAAGGAACTGGCAGACCCTGCATGGGATGCCAGTCCACAGCAGGGCTCAGGATGGAATTTAGCTGGACTGCATGTCTGTCGCTTGTGGGGAGGAGCAGGAGTACTGGAGGAAACTGGTACTACATGAGGGGAGCATGGAAACTCCACACACAGTCAAGCTGCAATCTGAACCACCCCCAGCCCCCACTGTGCAGATATGAGGCATCTCTCTTTTACAAGGAAATGTTTCTAAAACCATTATACAGGGCTAATTTTCCGGTATTTTGTTAGCTGAATGTGGGCTATGCTTGAGTCTAGCCTATTGAACAAGCAGCACAACAAAATGTTGGTCCCCAGAAAAAAGTAACCCATACTTCGGAAAGATAGAATGAGTTCCGGTTCTGTTTTTCCAAAGCTTCATAAAACCGATTCTGTAGTCAAAAACGAAATCAAAAGTTCTCTCTAGCCTATTTATGTGAGGCTCGGGTCTCACATATAAAATGACTTTTATAAAATGTGTGTGCGCGTGTGCGTGTGTAAATTATACAAAATTAGGAGTCGGCGAAAATGAAAGCACTGTAAGCCAACTTGGGGAATAAGGAGTTCGGCGATCCCCCATGCGAGTACCGGAGAAGAGCAAAGCGAGGAGAGCCTACCTCAGGCGTGCGTCGGGCGGCGAGTGAGGCGGCGAGGCGGCGGCGCTCCCAGCGCCCCCAGCACCCCCAGCGCCCCCCCTGGAAAGTCTGACTCGCTCGGCTCTCACATCTGCTGCTTTGCTCCTATTACCCACGCTGGCGCTGGCTTACAGGCAGGGAAGGGAAAGGGACGCCGCCTTGCCGTTTGTTACAGCTGCAGCAAGCAGCCTTTCCCCGCTCTTCGCTACAGGGTTACAGCTGGAGGTTACTGTCGGCTATTCGCCGTATACCACGGTGGTCATTTGCTCTTATTAAGTCAAATCCAATACGTATGTACGTATGTTTAAGTGCAATATTTTTTTTTAATCTTCGTATTGCTTTGTTTTACTAGGTCTGTGAAGAATGAGCGTTTCTTCGGAACACAAGGAAAACATCAGAAGTGCTTAAGGAGAAATCCGATCCAAGAGTACCGGATTTGTAACCCTTGTGTATGCTGGACTGCCTTAAGTTAACGCTTTTTACTCACGTGTAATGTAACTTAAGAGCGAAATGCAGGTTATGTAAGCGTTCACACCCATATGACTTTTATGGAAGCACATTTGTTAGCAATTTCAGCCACCTACTAATAGGTAAATCCAAGGCTTGTTTGTGCCGTTACCCCCCACTCTCCATGCCGGTTCGGTGCGGCCCTCCGCTGGTGATAGTGCATGCATGTGCATTTCCAGAGACACTTTTTATAGCACCGGCCTCATACTTTTGTCCTGATGACATTCTTGCTCCAGTTTGAGTCCCGTCAGCCCCGTAGTATGTATCCATGGTATCCATGCGTGCGTTTGGGTCCTGCTTTGAGCTCGAGCATTGATATCTTTGTGAGTTCAAATCGTAGTAGACTATGCAACTATTAAAATGCGTACCTCTGTAGAAGTTTAAAAATCTTAATCTCTCCAAACAATTTTTTTTTTTAAATCGTGCAATAGACATCACCACCAATGCAAGACAACTTACCACATACGGATGAGTTTTAAATTTTATTAATGCAATATACAGTCAAGCCCAAAGTGTGAACTATATTATAAATTTCATAAAGTGATACATCTTCACATTATGTCCTAACAGGTTTTACAGCATATTTGAGTTGTATTTATTGTTAAAAGGAAAAAAAAAAAACAATACTTACTTTCACTTTACAACAACAAGGAGCTCAGCGGTGAATTTAGAAACAACAAAAGACGTCACCATTACAGGAATGACCATTTTGGCATGTGGCAGAGAGGAAATAAAATAAGAATCAAATGTAAAAAGGCGGCTTATGTTCACACAACTGTGTCGTTTGCCCTGCTTTTAAAAACTTTGGTCACTTTTCTCTCCCATTATACACAATAAGAGGTTTTTAAACAATTTCAATAAGTAGAAAAACAAGTGAAGATTTGGTGTTTAAAAGACTAAATGCTAAATTTAAAGTTCCCTTTTCTATAGTAATAGGACCTCAGTTCCAAATAGTGAGGGGTTATGCATAAACCAGGATGTGTCCATAATGGAAAGTGAAATTCCTGTTGTGTTCCTCCCCCCAAGCCACAGCTGTCAAAGGGAGGAGGCCGTGACAGAGGCGCATAGCATGACTCCACGTGGTGACTGTAGTGCACAATGAAACTCAGGTCCATTTGCTTTCTGCAGGTTATACGGGAGAATCTCTCACAGGCCAATCTGTCAAATCCCAGAAATCCAAGGCTACGTAAGAAACAAGTCAGGGACAAAGAGGGCCTACAGTGAAAGCCCTTTAATGCTGATACCTGAGTCAACAGTCACATTGACAGGATAGTCTAAATTTTGTACAAAAGGAAAATAAGTATCACTATGAGTATCTTTAGCATTTAAGGTGCATGTGTCTTTATGGCAAACAGAGTTTGCAGGCAGCTGTACCTCTACCTGACACCAAAGAGCCAGACTATGAGCCAAAGTCAATCTATAAAAGAATTTTAAATAGTACATGTGTGGCATGTTTAGTAATAAGTAACACGCATCCAAAAAGGCAAACCTACAGTCTCGTGTGAACATCAGACCTGGCAA
>JAODKM010000044.1:19201609-19219389 GCA_026780845.1 Petrocephalus sullivani | reverse complement strand
GGAGAGAGGAGGGAACCAAAAAACCCCGCCCCCCCCCCCCCCCGCCCCCCCCCCCCCCCCCCCCCCCCCCCCCCCCCCCCCCCATATACAATCCTTATGAAAAATGCAGTGAGTCAGCAGAAGACTCACATAACTCACATCAACCCCCCACAAACCCCACCTTTATCTTTGATGTATAAAATGAATTACAACTATGTTAGTAGACTATGTAAGCAAACTTTCTAAAAATTTACATGTATATACATCTGAACACATAGAAAACAGCTGGCTGATTTACACAAATTTTCAGTTTACACTTAGGAGTAGACTACCTTTTTTAACATAGCTGATTTTGTTGTACATTTTGGACAAAATAAAAAGTCTGTAAAGGTGCATTGTGGGATACTACACGACCACCATTCCAGGGAGACCACACCACACACAAAACGCACCTACACATCCACCCTGTAGGCCCGTTTCGGTGAGCTCGACCTTGCCGGGAACGTCAGTGCCCCTTTCTCCCGGTCAGGCAAAGTACATGGTTCTCAGCGTGTCCTGGTGGATCTGCACCGCTTTGGCCAAGGCCTGCTGGTCCCGCCCATTGCTTTGTCCTGAGGTGTGGCTGCCTTCGGCGCTATGACATACACGACAGAGTTAGAGCAGGAAGTATCTTCATTTGGCGCAATGCTTTCATCTTAGAAACTGCATCACATGAACCTTGAAGAAGAAACCTGCAAAAACTTTCACATACCGAAATTGCCGGAAAACATATCACCCAGAGGAGAATATGAGAAGTATTTTTCTGATCAGCAACCTAAACTTGTATTCTCAGAAGCCTCTAAACAGCTCTGGAAAAAATGAGACCATGGCAAAATTTTCAGTTTCACCCATTTCTCAAATTTATGGGTATGTGCCCGTGTAAAATATACAATATCTTTTGCCAGCCCCAGCCTGGCTTTCCCTACTTCTCTCATGAAGGGCTTCTTCCTTGCTTTATGGGACTTCAGTCTTACATCATGGGGGGGCCCGTTATGAATTGCCCTACCAGTAAACTTCACACCACTTAATCTTTCAAATTCTGTTTTAAGGTCATGTGAGGTTATTCTCCAGTTTAAGAGGCACTGCTAGATAAGCTGACGGTCATCTCTGGCATTAGAAACATGCTTCCACCCTGTAGCTGGCTGGTACGAATTCACCATGTTCTTGTGGACTGCTTAGAACCTTTGTGCCTGGGAGCAGCTTGTCCCATGGTGCTACCTTCTGCCAGCAGAACCAGGATTAAACCAGGATTTCAAAATACAAGATATTTATTAAACGAGTGGTCTCTTAATTTTTTCTAGCGTATTAATATATAAACATTAATAAAGCAACTCCGATTTATTAACTCACAGTTTTCCATTTATCAGCAGTGCTAAGCAAGTATGACAGTGCTGTCACGCATGTTGGAAAATAAGGCGGGAATCTTTTTTATAAACACGGGTTCCTGAACGAGCCATTTTATTCTGTTGAATATCTGCAACTTACCAAACCATCACATTACAAATGTCCATCCGAAAACAAGCCCTAGACTAGAAACAGACTGTCAGAGCAGCCGCGTGAGAGTACCTGTCATGCTCCTTGTCCACCAGGTGATAGCGGGCTCGAAACGCCACCAGGTGGGCATAGTATGCCGGTGCAGGGATGGACACGGAGCGCGTGCAGCGCACATAGGTGTGGCACAGCTGGTACGTGAGGACCTGGAGCTCGTCCGAGGTGAAATGGTTGTCGTCCCACAGCACATGGTAATGGGAGGGTCGGCTGGTTCCCTATAAATTCCAGGAGCATGTCAACAAAAGTAGCTTGCGAGGCTGGGAAATGGTAATTGTCAGTTTCTGCAGCCAAACGAACCTGAATGCCTGCGTGGCTGCATAAGTAGAAATCAAACTCTGACGGGTGGGTGATTTTGGTGTCCACAGTCGTGCCCGCGGGAATGTTTCCACTTTTACCCACCTTCACAGATTAGAAAGACGTTTCAAAATATAAGAACTGTTGATGTGCGTCAAACATGAAGCGGGCACAGTTTTCAACAGAGACGCATTGGCCGTGCGAAAATTGGCGTGAAGCTCACCCTCTCGTTCCGGTCCATACAGAAGAGCCTGGTATGGTGACGCTTCTGCACGACCACAAAGGTGATGCCGGGCTGGTAGTCCTTCTCGAGTTTAATGCAAGCCTCACGGATAGCCAGCAGCTCGTGCTGCAGCACCTGGGCCAGGAGACGCATTGATGTGAGGACAGCCCATTGGTCAGGAGAACCACTGGGCACACAGACATGGAGGACCGGGTCTTGCCTGGTTGAACTGGCCTTCGGAGATGCCATCGCGGTAGTAGATGATCCGCGTGGGCTTGAAACGTGTGGACTTGTAGAACTGGATGAGGAGCTCCCTCACCATGGCGGCCAGGTCTTGGATGATGTCCTGCCGATGCTGCTGGACGCGTACGGTGGCGCAGTAGCGGCTGGGGTGAGCGTCCATGCTGCCGACCACCTAGGGTGGGCATAGAGAAGAGTTCCATAAAGAAGCCCGGGGAACAAGACCGTCACCCACTGCTGGTCAGTAGCCACCGGCAGCGAGTGACAGAGCAGGAATCTGACGCACCGCTGCGATGGAGGGCTTCTTGCCGTCCCCTGCTGGTGGGTGGGTCACATCTGCACCCAGGAAAATTACGGGCTGTTGGAACACCAAAGGCCTGGGAAAAGTGGGGGGAAAACATGTTACCGTCACACTGCTAAAAAAGACAAACGGGCAAAGACAGATAAAGGGATGATGCACGGTGGTGGGAACGAGGGAGAAGGCGCCTGACCTGCCCTGAGGCAGCAGAATGTTGTTGACACCACCCAGCTTGACGTTGATCTTCAGGCAGAGGTTGGAGAGCGTTTGCGGCGTGGTCTTCTGCACATTCTTCACCTGGACGCACTGCGTGGCCATGCCCAGCACAGTGTCCCCAACGCGCTTCACCTCGGCTGCCATTCGCCAGGAGACAGCAGTCAAGACGCCTCACTGGGCAATGGCCCCCTTGCAACCGCGCTGGATACATGACTTTGGGTGGTAGAGCTGGGAGGTAGAGCCTACCCTGATGTAGCAGGGCCCTAAAGACCAAGCCAATACTACTCCCCAGTCCCATAATCAATATTCACGCGTTTCAAAATCTTACATCAAGTCGGATACCATTTCAGAATAACAATGTAGGATGTAAATGTATCAACAACAGTGTGAAGAGGAAGAAAAGATGATCAGGTGGTGCAGCTAAAGTAATTTGGAACAGTGCATTCTGGGAATACAGACACGTTTTCAGAAATGATTACTGGGAGTTCAAATTCTAAGTCTGTAACAAGTAAACAAAAGCATGACATATCAATTGGTTTAGATGGCAGGTAATTAAATGTTAGGAAAAGTGAGGCCATTTCTGCGACTTTTCAGACTTTTCCACAGAGGGCCACAGGCAAAGCTTCATGAACCACTAGCAGGCTAATACTCAACACAAGAATGGTCATTAACCAAAGGCTTGTTACTCAGCATAGCAACTGTACGAGTGACCAGGAGCCCAGTACTCACCATAGACCGGTGTCTTCCCAGGAAGGATGACCACCACCAACTGCAAGCCTTGGTAGGTGTACTTCAGGTGCTTGAACATAGGTTCGACGCTGTCCGCACCCTGGGCGTACTTGCAGAAGCAGGGCTGGCCCTGGATGGGCATTCCCGCGTCACGCGAGATCTTCCGCAGCTGGTCTGTGAATGCCCTGCAGACAAGGTACGCCCGATTAACCGTGCCCCCTGCGCAGAAGCCGTGGAGTCACTGGGGGCTGAGGTTCAGCAAAGCCGCGAGAAACCACCACTCACTTGAGAAGCAGTTCGGTGCACTGGCGCTGAGGAGCGAAGCAGGCTATCGCCCAGACTTTAATCTCAATCCCAGTGTGGAACTGTTTGTTCCTCATGTCCCAGACTCCCTGAATTGGAGTAGCTATAGCTTTGTTCTGCAGAATAGGAAAAGAAAAAAACTCAGAGCAAAACAACATCTCTTTCCAAGCTCCCTGCGCAGTCACTCAATTACTAGAACGTGAACTTGAAAAACATTAGCTCTTTCTCGGTCCTTGAATACAGATCTACACACTTACGTTACATTTTACATATTTAGCAGATGCTTTTGTCCAAAGCTACACACAAGTGAGGCAAACGGCACATTGTAAACGTTCACTCAGCCGCAGAGTCAACTAGGCATAAGAACAGAGCTTCCAGTGAATGCCCAGGTACAGGTACTAGAGCAGGAGTAACTGCACAGTTAAAGAAAGAACATCAAGTAAGGGCCGTCTTACCCGTCCACCGTAGAGTATGGATGGTGCCTGTAGGACACGACCATTCACTTCTGTCATCTCGTCTCTCACCATCACTCCGAACTCACGGACATAAGGGTCATCGTTGAAGTTGGCGCTCCTCATCTGCAAGACCAAAGAGCGCAGATCAGCGAGGCATTCCGCAGACGCGTCACGGTCTGCTGCGGCCGACTGGCCTGCTCCTCTCACCAGCTTGCTGATCTCATCCTGCCGGTCAGGAGCAGACCTGGCTGTGGCGCGGATCATAGTGGAGGTCTGATTGTCTGTCAGCTTCTTTATGCATCGCTGTCCTGCCACGATGTTGCACACCTGTTGTTTTATTACACATAAACAAAGTAAGCACACAAGCCACATTTACCTCTGCCAGTTCTTTCATTTCAACTATCAGACTGTGCGGAGAACACATGGAAATCACAGAAGCTCTACACTTACAGCTCGAACCCACAGCTCTGGAGATCTGAGGTAACAGTGCGGCTGGCTGAATCACCATACCACGCATATTTCATTACTGACACCAACTACAGGCAGTTTCCACGAGAGTATGGAATACTTAAGGAGAAACATTACAGAGACCAAACCAAAACGGCCTTGGCTTCTCACAGATTCGGCTGCGGTCACTGACCTCCAGTGGCAGGTAGGTGTGCTTCTGCTCCTGGCCGACCTGTAAGCAGGGCAGGTGCGAGTACCGGAGCACGAGTTTGTACTTGTCTTTGAAGTATTGTGCTACCGTGCATTCGATGGTCTGTCCGTTCTCCTGCTGCAGAGGAAACCTGCGGGCATACAAACGGGAAAGTAGGAGACGGCACATGACAGATGAGACGGCCTTGGGACCCCTACACTGCTGCCTGCCATGTGCTCTGAGTTACGGTTTCAGCGTGGCATAGACCACAGTACAGAGATGAACAACTGATGATGATGAAGAACAAAACTCACCTACGAATTTAATGCAGACCAATAAAATTTTATTAATAAAAGCCTAAATTCACCTTTTAACCAAAAGGTGAATTTTCCCAAAAGTAAACACATATGAGCATGATTATGCCCATCCCACCTATTCAGATGTTCCGAGGTCCGTGCAGCATGGTGTGAGTGACAGAGACCACTACAAGCAGGGTGGGCACTTACGTCTGGTGGCCAGCCGGCCTCCTGGTAACGTTGCACACTCTGTATTTCCTTTTCATTTGGCCACAGTGGGTGATCTCCACTTTCAGACCTATAACCACCACAAACAAATTAAGAACCTAATTAACATTCATCCAACAGCTGTGTAAGTCTTCAAAGAATTAATAAATCCATTTACAAAATGATAACACTATGCTAAAAATGTATATCAAAAGAACCCAGCTGGTTCACCTTTGATTTCCTTCGTAAACTTCACTCGTTGAGAATCTGTTAAGGGCTTCTGCTGTTCTTCAATGCTTTTAAAATCCAGAACCTCACACATGAATTCAATCACTGGCTGTGCTTTGTAAAATGCTGTGGCTGACACTGCAAACGAAAACAAACAAACATGAAATTTGTGAACGAACGATGGCTGCTATTAGCATGTAGCTGTGTTTTGTACTAACGTCATAAAAACAACCACAAACTAACAGAGCAGCCGAAACTTCCACGTACCATCAATGTTAAGCATCATTTTCCAGAGGGAAGGTCTGACAGATTGGTGAAATCCAAACCAGACTTCCCTGCCTCCTCCAAGAGGATTGGAGCAGCCTTCCGACGGGGTGAAAAAGGACCGCCCGACTGGCGTGTACCTGAAAGAACACGACACGCAACATTTTTACACCAATACAAGTGTGACAATAAAACAGTTATGAGTCATTGTCTCAGCTCGGAGTTAACTTTACACTGCCCTCTTGTGGACATCAGTTACATCTACGAAAACAACTTGCAAAGTGTTCAGTGAGGAGACATTCAGTATTGCTGGGTTTTAAACTAGAGAGGCTTGTTCCATGTGCAAATATTCAGTGAAGCAACATATTAAAGAGAACCATTAAAGCTAAAGTGGTGTGAAATATTAGGTTAACCTAATAGTGTATTAAACATCCAACCACCGTCCATACATATGAACAATAAAATACTCATTGCAAGCAGTCTTACCAAAAATAGAATAAAAAATATACTCATTAAAGTAAACCAAAGTTAACCTTTTAAATAAGTTCCTCAACTGATGGGTCCAAGATTGCGTTTAACAATATATATTGCAGCGAAATTAATTTGGTTAAAAAAATTTGGGTTGTGACAATGACCGAGAAAATGTGTGTGTCCTGAGGCTAAAGCAGTCAGGAACCACTGGTTTAAGCAAGGCAGCACCAAATATAAATGTCTAAGGGATAATCAAAGCAGTTTACTGTCCACGGCATTTTCAAACTCTTTTCATTACTACTTAAATGAGAGGGTGTTCTTTCAGCATATTTAAGGAGAAACATTGCTGATATGATGGGGCTTGGAGGAAGGGTGTGGACACACAGCATTAGTCACCGCAGGCTGACCCTATTCCAGACAGCCAACAGGAGCAACATCACAGTCAGGGGTCTGAAGGGTGAAAAACACCCACCGCATAGAGGGCAAGTGCCTCATGACGACATCCAACGCCTGAATCGTTTCGAAGGGAACGCTCGGCACACGGCCAGACAGCGCTTCATGGAGGGCTTGCAGACTGACGCAGGAAATCCACTTTATGGCCACCTTGAAGCTCCTGTCTTTCCCCTCACCCGGGATGGTCACTTCCAACTCCACCTAAGCAACAGGAGTGTCAGCACCACACAGCGGTATGGCCTGCAGTCACCCAACCCCAGTGTTCTCCCTCTGACGAGAGCAGTGAGGAGGAGAGTGTGGGAGTAGGGCATCACCTTGTCCCTCCCGATTGGCAGGGGCATGGCCGTGTAGAGGTTCTTCCTCCCGTCGTACACTGGCTTTCGATCCCCAAAGATCTGGGTTTTAAAGTGCTGGACCATGTGCTCTACGATTTCTCTGCAGAGGGAAGCCACAGCACGTTGCAGCACTTCCACCAACATCGCTCGCTGCAGGCAACCTCATTAGGGATCGAGTAACATGGACAAACTGAACAATTAAAAACTACATCTAGTCTGGAGGCTTTCGAAGCTTTTCACAATGTGTGCAAACATCCAGAAAAACCTCTTGCTGACAGATTTGTTATTACTGCATTTATGGACAAAAGTAAAATAACATTGCTAATTTTAAGAGGCCTCTTAAAACGTTTCCACGAAATAATAGAGGGCACCTGTTAACTCTGCGTGGACATTTCTCAGGCTTGATATCTATGTCATAATGGTAGACGTCAAGCTTCGGTATTTCCATCTCAAAGAAATTAGCCTGGAGCTTGATGGCTCTGCCCATGGTGCCGAAGTCCGGTCGCTGTGGGGGTTTGAACACATATTCCGGCACCGGAGTAGGCGGCGGCGATGCTACAACAGAAGAAAGACAGAAAAAACAAGCAAAATGCTGAATCAATGGTATTAGTAAGTCTTAAGTTTACACCAGACTTGCTTAAGCCCAGCATAAGCAAGCCCAATGTAAGTAGTCACATAAAGACTTCCAACAGCATCAAAGATCCGCTTTTTTAATAACCTTTTCTTAAGAAAACATATAAAATACGATCAGAGGCTTAGTGCAGCAGAACTGTGAGTATACTGATGCCGGGCTGCCTGTCGTCAGGAAACTGCTTAAAAATCATCGGTGCTGGATGGCATTTCATAAATATGCCACTTACGTCCCCCATTTCTAAACTGTGACCCAAAGCCGCCCCTTTATCACCCCAAGACAGAGGTGATCATGCCAAAGATCAGCCACTCCGCATGGCTCCGTCACCGTCACCATGCCTTTCCTTATCAGTATCTCCACGCAGCAGCCCCATGCCACACCCCCGGCCCGTACAGATACCAAGTGCCGCTCGCATGGGTAAGACAGGGCATCATTCACGCAGTCATTCCACATTTTTACAACAGACGCTATTTTTTAATTATACCCCCAAACGACACCAATGGACAGCGCCCCAGAGAGGTTCTGACCACCGTACACCAGAACGTGCACTGCCTCCTGCACTGCAGGTGTTCTGAAATAACGGATTACCTATCAGAATAGCATACCCTGGGTTAATGCACATGCATACAACAGAAATCAACTGTGGTCTGCATAATTCCATAAATTATACTGTTGGTATTGCGTTTTATTAGTGTTATTGTTGCAGTGCATCGGTTACATTACTTCAGTTAGAGTGCAGTTCACTTAAAAATGGCAGTTGTACTGTATGGTGGCCTAGTTATAAGCAGTTATATAGTTATATAGTAGAGAAAAATATCAACTTATATCCATTGAAGACTTTTCACACTTTTAAAACAATTTTAAATTGTTTCACATTAAGTATACTTTTATTTCTAGTATATTCCTACAAAAAAGCACGTTAGATTAGGATGTTTACAGAAATTGTTTCCCATTCAGAACATCATACCGCTGTATTAAACTGTAGGTATGTTATTCTGTCAGCGTAAATCAGCCTATCAGAACATCATACCATACGCAGGTATGTTCCTTTGATAAAGTATGACAGGCCAATAGATATAACAATAAATCTGCACCACCGTTATGCTATTCTGATAAAGTATGCCAAAATGTCAGAACTTTGGCCATGTCCAAGCAGCCCGGGGACTGTTTTATCAGGTATTTTATTGCAGGGGGCGATGTTTATGTAGCCAAACACACGCAGGAAATACGAGGAAACAAATAAACGTCCCAACTGCTCTGTGGGCGCAGATAACAGTTGGTTTGCGTGTCTGTACAACCGCAAATACACATTTGACGGTAACCTGTGCATCCTCTAAAGAAAAATAAACCCCAGCAAAGCGACAAGGCTTCAGAAAACCGCCAACTCTCGCTATTCATGCATAAATATTTCACCACACAAACCAACTAATCGGTACTAACTGGTGGAAGTATTGATAAACTTTCCGCGGTTTTTGGCGTCCGCAGTTCGCCAGGGCCACCAGGCCATCCGCAGCAGAGCCTGGTATCACAGATACGCGGTGAGACTCACATAGAAACACTCAGGACCCCGGTACCACAGTCACACTGTCAGCCTCACACAGGGCCGCTCAAGACCCCGGTACCACAGATACACGGTCAGCCTCACACAGAACCGCTCAAGACCCCGGTACCACAGATACACGGTCAGCCTCACACAGAACCGCTCAAGACCCCGGTACCACAGACACACGGTCAGACTCACACAGAGCCGCTCTGGACCCCGGTACCACAGACACACGGTCAGGCTCACACAGAGCCGCTCGGGACCCCGGTACCACAGACACACGGTCAGGCTCACACAGAGCCGCTCGGGACCCCGGTACCACAGACACAGGGTCAGGTTCACACAGAAGCGCTCGGGACCCCGGTACCACAGACACACGGTCAGGCTCACACAGAAGCGCTCGGGACCCCGGTACCACAGACACACGGTCAGCCTCACACAGAGCCGCTCGGGACCCCGGTACCACAGACACACGGTCAGCCTCACACAGAAGCGCGCTCCCAGGGCGCAGGGGGCGGCCGAAGGCGGCTGCTTGGCCGGAGGGAGGCTAACGGGGCACGGTACCCGGCCACTAACGCACACAGCGCCGAAATTTCGCATTTACCCTTCAGAATAAAATGTGTTTTGGTGATTTCTGGCATGTCGGATGAATGCCTGAGCCCGCACTCCGGCACTCCGAGTCCGAACCCCACCGGTCCGGCCCGCCGGCTAACGCTATCCGGGACCCCGCCGGTCCGGCCCGCCGGCTAACGCTATCCGGGACCCCACCGGTCCGGCCCGCCGGCTAACGCTAGCCGAGCGCCGCGCGCGCGTCCCGCGGAGCCTCGCGGCCCAGAGCGGGCTCGCGGCAGCAGCGCGGGCCGGGAACATCCCGGGCACCAAACATGCAGCGCGAGACAGACCCGCGCTCCGGCAAACGCGCGCGCCGCCGCCGTGCCAAAAGTAGCCCGCGAGCCAGCCGAGGAAAGGACTTACCGCCAGCTGCTCCGCTGGAATACATTCTCCCGCTTTCCTGCTCGCACAACCGCACGGCTGCCCCACTCTTACGCTGCTATTGTCCGGGAATAAATACGAGACGGGCGGTTTGCGCCGAATAACTCAGCTGGGCAGGCGGTGGGAGATGTGAAACAAGCACGAAAATCGTAGCACCACGAGAGCTTTCCAGTCCCCAGCCCCGTCCCCCGTCCCCCATCCCCCAACGCGAACGGGAACGAACACAACCAGCGAGCAGCGGGCCCTGTTGGCGCATGTGCTTCGCGCAACCACCTAGCAGCCCGCGCCGCCTTGCAAGTTGGGACAATTACGGCAGAGTTGCAGCGCTTCTGAGGGAATGGCATCCGAGACGGCGAAACGTCACAAACTTAAAGCCATCTGAAAAGCAACAATTTCCCCTTCAATATGTTCTTACGCGCAGCGACCTACCCCCTTTCCAAGCTATATGTGAGCTGATCATAACAAGTTTAAACTTGTAAAAATATTCTAGTTATTTATGTATTGTACTTTTTTGCAATTTTATCAATATATCTCACAATAAATTTTATATTACACCAGCTAAATTACAAAGATCGTTGACTAGTTATTTGCGCACACATAATGTAGGCGCGCCGACGCTGGTGCATGTCTGCGCAGGACTGATGGTCGCAAACACATCAGCGACCCTATTCGGTATTCCAGTCCCGCGCAGCCTCCTTCCTCGTGCACCAGTTACAGGTGACGACACCGCCCATTCGTGTCAATTTGGTGGCGCTCCCTCGTATTCATAATAGAAATTAGTTACGTGGGCTGTGTATGCCAGATAAAATAGTAAGGATAAGTTATTACTGTTTAGTATTTTTATTAGCTTACTTTAATTTCAAGTGCCTATCTGCAATCACAGGAAGTAGATTACTGCGCATGACTGAGCGAGGATACGTCATTTCCGGCGGCCATTGATTGTGGTCAGGGTGCGGGGAGCGGTTCTGGGGTGAGATAAGGTAATCATAAAAAATATAAAAGCCATATGGGCCATTGTTTCTTATAAAACTTGAATATTAACTCAAAACCGTTTGTCCTATTGCAGTATTTTTTCTTGCTGTGTCTTTCTACATATAAAGAGGTGTTTAGAACTAGTTTCACATATTCATACCAGTTTTTTTTCGACGGGGTGAAAAAGTTAACCACAAAATAAATAACCAGATTAATTTGCCTTTTTATTTCCATATATGCTATGACAAAACAGCAACATAAATTTATCACAGAAGAGAACTGCAGTTAACCACTGGTACAAACCTGCGCACAGCCATTGAATCGGGTAGTGGGTTACCAGGTTGTGATGACAGCTGGGTTGAAATATAGTGTGTATGTAGTGTGTGGATTGTGTGTCTACAGTTTGTTTCGTAGACAATCTGACAACTTCCGTCAGACAAAGGGATCAAAGGTAAATTATTAAAAGGTAACATAGAACTTGAAATTATGAATCGACACATGCACAAAAAATTTTACATTTGGACACAGGATTCAGGGAAAAAGTTCCATAATATTTAATAGTTTCTTACTTTTTTGTTGTTTAATAAGCTGAGCGACTGAAGTAGACAATATTGGATCTACAAGAAAATGAGAGAACGTAGGTACTGACTAGGTCCGGTATTCAAGAATCACCATCATCGGAATTAGCAACAGATGATATCATCAACATTTAAGCTAGACAAAATGAGTGTCTTCAAAAAAGTGAGAGTCTATATCTGTCTAAAATCTTTGGGGTGTCTCACATTGAGAAATATGTGAGAAGTAGTTTTAATATTACGTCTGCAAAATATACAAGAAATATCTATGTGCAAGAAACTTAATAAGTAATAAAGCAATTAGTATTCAATTTCAATTCACTTTATTTTTATATAGCACCCTTCACAACGGTGTTGTCCCAGGGCGCTTTACATGGGTGTGTTAGAGTACATATAAAATGGATACATTGATATACATATAAAATGAAATACATAGACTGAAAGAAAGACAGAATAGAAAAAAGAAAAGAAAGAAAATGCCAATTGACAATGGAAGAGAGGAACCAAAAACTCCCAAACGGAGAAAAAAAACCTCTGGGGGTTCAAGGTCAACTGGCTGCCCAACCCCCCTGGGCATGCTAACATTACAGAAAATGAAAGACTGAGCATGCTCGCTCAGAGTGAGGACTTGTTGGGAGCAAGCCAAAGTCCAACAATGAATAAATCAGTCCTATCTTCTCCACTATAGTTGCAGAAGGTGGCTGAATCACGAAGGTGATTAGAAAATGGTCGGAGATGGACTCGTTCAATGTACAGATGAATACATGATGAATAGAAACTATTATAACTATTGAGTTATAATCAAATCTAACGTATGATTGTGAACATGTGTTGGTCCAGTTACATACTGATAGCATTCAACCGAGTCCAGAAGAGACAGGAAACTTTTACTAAAGGCATGGTCTGTATACTATAATAAAGTAGATAGGTGGGTCAGATACCATTTGAATTAGTAGCGCTTCAAAAGTTATAAAATCTTTTATAATTTTGGATTAGTATGATATATCTTACATAGAATTTTAAAATGAACAACCTCAGCCTTGTTTGAAATATACCTATCAGGTAAAAACCAAGCCCTCCTCCAGTTTATATTCTGAATTTAAGACTCTTGGAACAGTTTTATTCTTTCTTTGAAAAGTTTGGCATATATGTTTATTGATACACATTCTATCAGTTATTTCGCTTCCATGCAGTATTAGTAAAACCTATTTTAATCTCTCCCGAATTAAATCATATGGAATACCTTAAGTTAAAGAGTTAAATTCTTTGCAAGGAATAGGAAAATTGTGAACAAATATTAACTGTTCAAATTAAAGCATTCACCAAATTTATCAGAAAGATTGAAAATATTACTTATAACTCTTTGGAACCATTTAGGGAAGAGTACCAATTTGTCACTGACAAGTATATTGCAGTTTTTCCAGCGAAAACCTTTGTGAGGTGAGAAACAGTGGATAAAAGAGTACTGCCAGGCTAGGGGGGCTTGCTGATGGAATTCTGACCATTTCAGTGGCCTGGCATAAAGTCACATATCAAATGATAAGAAAGACAGAATTTCACATTTGGACATATTCACTTTTAGACCTGAAGCACTGGAAAATCAGTTTACCAGATGAATAGTTAAACAATTTGTTCTTGTCCCTTAGAAAAGTGTGGTAGCACCTGCCAGTTGTGGATTTTTTCATCTCCCAACCAAAAATCCCTCAATATTCCTGTTATTTACAATATCAATGCACAATAGCTTGGTGACTAAAATAAAAAAATGAGGAGAAATAGGCAGCCCTGCCTAACTCCTCTATTAATTGTAACTTAGCTGTTAATGTATTTGAAAAACATGTAAAATATCTCCTTAAACTAGATAACTTAATGATGTAGTATTGTAAGATCTTTCTTCTCCAAATTAAATAATCACTTTTACACATAGATAATTTGCACGACTATCATATCTATAGATGTCATGACAATTCAAACATTTTTAAATCACCCACAGATTCAGATGCTTTACCTTTAATTGCACTTTTTCTGTATTTTTGGATTTTCTATTCTATTTGTTCATGTGTTTCTATATTCAAATAAGGTATTTTCAATTATTTTTATGATACATTCACAAAATATTCCCAGGAAAGTGGATGTGGAGACATTTAGGCTAAATGGAGACATTTAGGTGAAAGTAGTAAAAAAAAAGCAGTGAGCACATGTGAAAGAAGTGAAATGGACAATCCATGCGGCAGCAACAGCTGCAGACTGTCACACCCTGCTCACCCCCCCTACCCGATCCTCCTGTCCTCCCCCTGAGCCACATGCTCCTTTGCCTTACCTCTTGTTCCTGCCGTCATGGTAACCATTCACAGCTGCCTCCTGTTTGTCCCTATGTTACTCTGGTGTTTAAGTGCTTCCCAGTCCTGCGCTCTCCAGTTCATTCATTGTTACCTGTCTGCATCTAGCAGCCAGTGTTGAGTGTCAATAAAGTCCCCTGCTTGGGTTTGGGTCATTCCTTCACTTTAGAATATGACACAAACAAAAAATTATTTAAAGAGCATGTTTAAAATGGCAAAAGGCTAAACAAAGTGCAGCATCAAATGAACTAAGACAAGTAGGAATAATGAAATGTCAGAAGCTGGGAAAAATCCCGGAAACCTGGCAGATTGCAGCCAATCATTTGCTTCCCACTGTGAATTATAGGGTGGAGCCTATAGCTATCCCTGGCAGAGAAGGTGAGGATGGACGGGATGGTGGCTCAATTGCTGTCTTTGGCAGATTGAACTTCTTCAGCTGTAGCAGGAAGTACAGCCTCTGCTAGGCTTTTTGGTGAGGGAACTGATGTCCATCTCCCACTTAAGATCAACACGATGACGATGGTGCTTCAGATGTGAAAAGACCTGCGGTGCTGACTGAGAAGTCACACAGTAATGGGGGTCAAATGGCGCAGAGCTTCTCCTGAAGTCCACCACCATTTCCATAGTATTGAGGGCGCTGCGCACATGCCCGTGCAAACCACACCAGGGGTCTCATTTATCACTCATTTCAACACAAGCCCAAAATGTCTATGAAACTTTTTATTCAAAACCCCACATTTATCATAAAACTTGATGTGCAAAATTAATACAAACAGCTGTGCAATATATACATGTGATACATTTTTAGAAAATGTACTTCTAAACATTTTTTTGTTAGTGAAATGCACGTAGGGCACCAAATATAGCATTCTGTCAAGCCCCTAGTGTCATGCCTGGAAGGAACAGGAGCAAGCACTTTATTTATCGTATTTATTGGTTATTTACTGATGTTCACGCTACTGCGGCATGTACATAAATGCCATTTTCCCAGCATTAAAATCAATACTAATCTTAACTGTCTTCAGCTCATTATGTTTCCAAGTCCTTCACGCAGGCTGCCATATAGGGCGCATGGTGGTGCCATGTAGCAGTCATAGCGCACCCTTAAGTAAAGTGTTACCATATATATATGAGGGATGTTCAAAAAGTTTCCGCACTTTTATATATTCGCTGGAAACTGTGAAGGCAGGAGGAGCAGTAACTGGCCGTGTCTGACCGGGTCATGTCACTAGTTCTGTCTGGCAAGTCGGCTGTCCTCGCAGGTTAGAAGACTTGTCACCCTGTGGTGAAGATGCCTATGAAACGTATAAATCGCAGCAAAGAGAAACAGCGATCTGTTATACGCTTCTGTGGGCCGGGAGCACAAGTTCTGAATGTGTCCGCTCAGTATGAGGATATTAAAGTTTTCTCTTGTAGATTCGTCTATGAGTGGATTGAAATGTCGGAGAATGTGACAGGTGCAGAGTGCTCCGAACATCCAGCTACAGCCACGACCGCGAGGAATGAGGATGATGAGGATGATGATGAGGATGATGATGATGATGATGATGTACGAGCTGCGGCGCGTCAGCGGCCACGCGCTCAACCAAAAACACTTTTTGTTGATGCCATTAAAAAGTTGGTACGACGCTGGGAAAATTGTATCGCAAAAGGTGGGTGTAGAAAAGTGATGTTTTCGGTGGCTTCCGGGTTATGCCGTATGTCTTTGGTGAAAAAGCCAAAATGGTAAGTGGGCGCTCCTTTTCCCTTTTTCCCATTTTCGATTTGACGGCAAAATGGGGAATCAGAAAACGACTCGTTATCCGCTTTTGTCATTTTGGTTTTGGAGACGGATATCGACGCGTGTTTATTCGTTTTTTAATTTTTGGTTTTAGTGAGAAAAACGAATGAACGAATATGATACACGGATTTGGATTCACTTCCCACGCAAATGTTGCAATCTACAGAAACAAACTTGATGGCAGAATGTGCATTTCTGTATGGAAGCTCTGATCTATGCGTGCAAACAGTTTAGGGGAAACTGGCGACCCAGGTGGAAATGGTCAATTTAAGCTAGATTGTAGGACAAATGTGAGTGGCATGATTACACATATAATGACGACTTGTTCTAGGGAATCATAATTAGTCATGCATTTAATTTCAAGCGCACATCACATAGGCCTATACATCTACTTAGTCAGAAAAAACGGGTTTGTGATAGTGAACCATAATTATTCCATGAGGATTTTTCAATTGTAAAATATATATAAGATGACTTAAATCTTAAATCAAACTACACTTGTAATAATTCATCGCATTACAGCTGTTTAAATGTAAAATTATTAGTGGGTGACATGACTGGCAATGGGGTGCAATTCTTTTTGTAATCTCCTTCAGATCGGACAATTTAAAAAATGTCGTGTACTGTCCTGTTTTTTCTGTGCTTACTGCACTGACAGCATCTGTCCACTCGCTGCATTTTTTTACTCCACTGCTGTGACAAAAACAAAACATTTTTTCTAATCTCCACGTGGATATGTGATTTACAAATAGAACATTGCTTGCAAGTGTGGGTACGCACGTTTTTATAAATCTGACTTTTTCCTGCACGCCGATTTCGGCTTTTGTGTTCCCAGCGTGAAATGATAATTCTGCCTATTAATTCGAATCAGAGGATTTTACTTACTTAACCAATCAATTGCTGTAACGCTCTTATCATCTTATGTATTACATTTTCGGTGGAAATAAGTCGAGTCGGATGCAAATCGCTACCGAGCAACCACGTGCGGTTTACCTGCTAAACCGATTACTGCGCTTAAAAGGCAAATGGGGCGCTGTGATATTTAAAGAACCGATTCAGATTGCGGTCTATTCTTTTGCGCGCTCTAATCATGGAGGAATTGCGGTGTTTTCAGCGGCTTTGGAGTCCTGCTAGAATCCTGCTTGTCGTTTTTGCTGTGTCTTCTGCACAGGATGTGCCAGTTAAAGGTCTTGGCACTACTTATGATAAGTGCCAGGTGTATGAGAAGGTTCCCTGTGGAGCTCCTGCTATTGGCCAATCGGCCTGTGAAGCCATTAACTGCTGTTTTGATGGCCAGCAATGTTATTATGGGACTGCAGGTGAGGTGGCATTTTCCAGGATGTGCTGCTTCTGGCTGAATGTGAAATGTTAGTTTTAATCACTTTTCTCCCTCCCCAGTGACTGTGCAGTGCACCGCAGATGGCCAGTTTCTGATTGTGGTAGCCAAGGACTCCACTGTGCCCCAGCTGGATGTGACCAGTATCGCTATGCTGGGAGGGAAAGATGCCCCTTGCAGCCCTGTTGCCACTACTGATGCCTTTGCCATATTCAGCTTCCCTGTGACTGCCTGTGGCACTGTGGTGACGGTGGGTGCACTGCATCGCAAGCAGGATGTAGTATGTTTAGGGGGCACTCTAGCTTACCTGTGGTTCTCCTAGATGGATGGTGGCTACGTGGTGTACCAGAACAGGATGTCTTCCTGGTATGAAGTTGGCGTAGGACCCCTGGGTTC
>JAODKM010000044.1:19177539-19201509 GCA_026780845.1 Petrocephalus sullivani | reverse complement strand
CACAGTTGTCTGTGCCCCTTCAGCCACTGACAGCTGTGACCAGAGGTGCTTCAGGAAAGGTGAGCTCTAGGCTGGCTTCTTAAGAAATGGCTATACTGTATGTAGCTGACTCCTCCCACTCTGCATTTCAGGTAGGGATGTTTCTGCTGTATGCAAGGACCGCTCCCACGCCAAGACTGTAGTGTCCAGTAAAGAAGTGAAGCTAGTGGCCCCCACACTTGGATACATGGCTGGCAAGTGGTGACTGAAAGGGTTGTGCTCACTAGTGGGTGATGTTTCATGGCTACTGTGGGCCTGAGTGCCTTTAATAAAGGTGACTGACTTTACTGCTTGTCTAGTTTGCTGTGTACTTGAGTTATCTGCCTCATAACTGTTCTTTCAGCTGCTATAGATGCTCAAACACTGTATTCAGACCACATTTTGCATGCCCCATCATTCAGTTTAGTGAGGCACTAATGAGCTTGGATATATGAAGTGATGGCCTTGCAGTCATGTAGCTGTGTGGTGTCCCTAAAATGCCTACCCATGCAGTCTAATACTGCATGGAGCTGGGCTGGTTCATCCAGGCAACCCAAGTGGCTGCAGTGTAGGTCTATGTACACATCCATTGGGAACTTTGGTGTTTACAGATGGTCTCAGTATTACAATGTTGGGGCTATGACATTGTAAAACTAAGATTCATTCATCGGTCAAATGTAGCACCGTATGCAGTACGTGTCACGCTGCCGGGATGTCCACGTCTCCCGCCTTGGGAGATGCCTCACTTGCCAGTGACAGACACTTCTGTTTGTTAGTGTGTCGTTCTGTTTGGTGTTTCAAAGCCCAATTTCAGTGAAGTATACAATTAACAAATTATCGTGTACTATCCCATACTGATCACCATTCTTTAACACTCCTGGCTAGGCCATGTCTCAACTTGCAATATGATGAAACGATGCTGTATTGAAGAGTGGGCCAAAGTTCCTCCACAATGTGAGAGACTGACAGTCATACAGAAAATAATATAATTGATACTTTTATTTATCCCCATGGGGCAATATTTTTTTTTTTCGCCTCCCCCAACCTTGCCCACCATGAGAGTAAGCTTGGCCGTGAAGGGCAGCGCCTAGGGAGCTGGGGGTTAAGGGCAGAAAATGATTACTTCAAGTTAAAGGTAGTTCTACAAGCTATTGAATCTTACTTGATTTTTCACACATGGCTTCACCATTTTGGCTTCACTTTTGTTAAATAATGATATGGTGGAATCTGTCGTATGGCCTTTTACACCTGAGGTTAGATTTAAATTTTACAGCCTGGTAAGGACCATGTGATTGTTGATGTCCTGATGCGTAGAGCCAGAGAACTGAAAGTGCTTTCTTTCTCAAATTACTGTGTATTAAAGGTAAGTGGGATATAAGGATCCATGTGACTTACCAAAGGACCAGTGGACCATGGACATGTGACTAGGGTTATATGTGACTAGGAATTGAGCGTTCTGACAAAATATTTTGTAGAAACTTTTTAAGTTATCTGGCTGTCTGAACATGCTTTGTGGAGTAGTCCCTTAAAAGGAAAACTGGGTTTGTCTTGGGTAGCTAATACTTTCTAACCACTCTCCACATTGTAGTTTTATATTGCAACTTTGACCTTAGTTATTATTGGAATAAGCCTAAGATGTCCGAAATCGTGTTACTGACACTGACTTATTTCGGCTTCACTGGAAAGTGCTGCCGCCACCTTTTTCTGATTTCCCCGGGGAGGTCCCTGGACAGCAATTCCAAAACCAACAGGAGATAATACCACAAACGTATAGATATCTCAGCAGTCGGTGCCACAACCAGTAAGTGGACAAACACAGCAAACTGTAATCCAAGGGATAAACCAGTCTCGCCAATTTTCAGGGGTGCTGCTACAGATTTTGGGCCCCATGAAAGCAAATCATATTGGGGCCCCCAACCTCATGTTAGGGCTCCGGCCAGTCAGCCCTAACCCCCTTAATTTTTCAATTTTATGTTACCCAACTTATAAATACCCCAATTTTTATTACAATAAAATCACATGGCTATATCTGGAAATTCTCTTATATACCGTGCTACACTAGTATATTAAATAAAATCCTTTATAAATTTCGTGTTATGCCGTCTAGATTTTGTTGTATCCGTATATATATACTAGGTCGCACGTATTTATTTTTTTACTTCGTTTATTGCCGTTTTCTGAGTTCGTAACGTTTTGCATGATTTACGCACCTTCATGTATTTACGCTGGGATTTTCAACATTTTCTGCCCTTTATATATCCTACAGATATAACATGAAATCACAAGACAGAACAAACAAATGATTGTGTATCATGGATACCTACCAACCAAAGGACTGCGGGTTTACATCACCGTTGTAGCGCCGCTTCATTTATATGTCGACCATTTATAATTTTTCTAGATGACATTTTTCTAGATAAACACTACCGTGAATCCCAGATCCCTTTCTGAGTAAAATGATTGCATTAATACCGATTTTGATTAAGTTATTGTTCCTGGACCAGGTAGGTGCACGGTGTAGTGGTTAGGGACGCAACCGCGTAGTCGAAAGATTGCCGGTTCGAGTCCCCGACCCGCAGGTACTGGTGAGGTACCCTGAGCAAGGTACCGTCCCCAAGCACTGCTCCCCGGGCGCTTACATAGCTGCCCCCTGCTGTGTCACATTGGTTAATTGTTGAGGACGCATTTCGTTGTCGCGTGCTGTGGTGCGTCAACAATGACGATTACACACCTTCGTATGTGCATTGGGCTATTATGAATAAAACGTTTTTTGATTATTATATTGTGGCATTTGTACAACAATATTTAATTCTATAGGCTGATATGTTTAATCCTAACTATGGTGCGTTAATACTGCATCGAATCAGTGTTCATTTCACGTATTGGTGCCATATAGGCCTACCTTTAGCAATAAAAATTTGACGAGGCTTTCTCTATATTAAACTGTTTGATTTATATAAGTTTCTGGTGTTTGATATACTACTTCTAAAACTGTCTTTCTTATAACGTCATCGGCAAATCTTTCCCCACTGAAATTTCCATCCCATTAGCTTCAGCAGGAATGACAGCCTGAAATAAAGTTAAAGATCGTAATGATTGACAGTTTATGATGTAAATGAGCTGTATTTGCTTTGCATTTAAACACTAGTAGATAGGTTTCGTTTATTGAACAACACTGCACTGATTTTTACAAGTGTCATTTCTTTTTTTGTGCCACTAAGGGGCGCCATTTTACCACAAGATACACTTTCGCTCGCGAGCAATGGTTTTCTACAATGTAGTCGTCTTTGTAGTTTGTATTTAGGAATATATATGACACACTAGCTATTTGTAATTTTTTTTTCATTTTATATTTTATTCTATAATAAGCATATTAAATAATTACGATTTGTAATGCCTTAAATACTTTATTCACATGCAACGTACATGAGCAAATATATTCTGTATTATTTAGTGTGGAGAGAGATAGATAGATAGATAGATAAAGATGGCTTGCTTTACTTTTAGGTATGTCTCCGGTTATTTGTTCGCCTTATTTATTTTACGTTTTCATTTTATATGTATTGATTTCTGCAACGAAATGTTTAATAGGTCGTAGGAAGTCGTAAGAGACAATTCATTTTATTTGGCGGAAGTTCCGAATTAACGCAATATATAGCATATCTACGGACTATATCTTAGGATAAATCTATATATATCGGATGAAAATACATAAATATATTATTTAGGGGCTGATTTAGTAAGATGTCAGTTTAAGCACTGGGGTTGTTATGGTTAAGAAAAACAGACAATACGAGTATTAATAAGCTTTGTTTTTGCCAAACTGGTTGGACGACTTGGGGTGTAGCTAGCTGGTCGATTCGGCCAATGGAACCCAATCATCCTCGCAGTGCGTAAGAGCGCAATTTGGGATTTAACTAAGTCGCCGCTGTGTGGCTGGCTGCAGTCTGCAGGCGCGCGCGTCAGCACCGCACACGCGATGACAGTGTAACGCGTCCTGGGGAAGGCTTTCCGTCACGCAGCAGCGGCTCTGCCATTCCAAATATGACTGGAGTATTCGACAGGAGGATTCCCACCATCAAATCGACAGAATTTCAGAATCCCTTTCAGATCTCCGCCATGCACCACCCGTCTCAGGAATCCCCGACTTTGCCCGAACCGACGGCGACGGATTCTGGCTACTATAGCCCCGCCGGCGGCGTCCACCATGGTTATTGTTCGCCTAGTTCGACTTCTTATGGAAAAGCGCTCAATGCCTACCAGTACCAGTACCACGGGGTAAACGGGTCTGGCGGAAACTACCCAGCAAAATCGTACCCAGATTATACTTCATACACGAGCGCCGCTTACCACCAATATACTGGATCTTACAACAGAGTGCAAGCCCAAGTCAGCCCGCAAGGTAACATTATTATTATTTTTATTTTTTATTATAGTTATATATTTTATTATTATTATATATTTTTTTTATTATTACGTGTTTGTAGTTTTGTCCTTGTTTTTTGTCGGTTATGTTATGTTTGGTATTCATAGTACAATTTGTTGTATCGGACTTTTAGAATTTTACAAATTGGCGTTATTGTTTTTCAGTATTTCAATATTTATTTATTTTAATTCTCAACTCTACTGCCATAAGCAATTGACACGATCTACGAAATTTTAATACTATCTACCAAATTTTAATAACATTTAAATAATAGGCTATAATGCAGTCTGATTATAGTCGCAAATGTGATTATTTCGATGTAATACGTAAGCCTAATTTAAAATGTTAAATCTTTTAGGAGGTTACGAATTCAAGACTGTTAATGTTTTGACATGGACGATTCGGATGTAGTACATTTCAGTATAGCCCCATATAACTAGTTCATTTCCGGGTAAACCTTTCTGATTTTATGTTACCACTAATCCGCGTTTTGTGCTTTGTTTGGCGATATATTTTGGTTTTATCCGAAACAAGAGTTAAACATATTGTTTTGTCAAAAGGCAGTTAATGCGTATTTGCTGAGACACAAAGAGACATTATAATTTTATTTAGCTAAAACCTTATAATAACTTGGTGTCTTAAAATGATTTTCAGAAAAAGAAGTATCGGAACCCGAGGTGAGGATGGTGAACGGCAAGCCGAAGAAGGTGCGCAAGCCGCGGACCATCTACTCGAGCTTTCAGCTGGCGGCTCTGCAGCGCCGCTTCCAGAACACGCAGTACCTGGCGCTGCCCGAGAGAGCCGAGCTGGCCGCGTCGCTGGGGCTCACGCAGACGCAGGTACCCCCCCAGTGCCATTCGTGCCGAGACCAGGTCCCATGTCATTAGTATAATGCATTACGGAGTAATACGGCTCCGTTTTTACAGCGCAGTATTCAGTGGGATTATATATTTTGAAAAGAAATTTGCGATATATATTTACTAGTTCGAGGTAATGTCTCTATTCCATATTTTGCGAATTAAATTACACAATATATTTCATTACCACGTGTAATTTTTAATTTGTTTTTTGTATATTTGTTTCCATCTGCATACGTTTTTATCTCGTAAAACTCTTTCAATTTAAAATGTCTGTTTTCTGTCAGGTTAAAATCTGGTTTCAGAACAAGAGGTCCAAGCTGAAGAAGATAATGAAGAACGGGGAGCTGCCACCCGAACATAGTCCCAGTTCCAGCGACCCCATGGCTTGCAATTCGCCCCAATCCCCCGCTGTCTGGGACTCTCAAGCCCCCCCCAGGCCTCACAGCCATCAGCAGAACATAAGTACGGCGCAGGCGACGTTTTTGGACAACTCGTCGTCTTGGTATTCCACGGCTGGTACTATTAACCCCCACCTCCAGGGCCCCAACGCGATACAACACTCTTTGGTTCTCGGATCAGGGACGTTGTATTGAAGCGCTATTTAAATATTTAAATGTATTGGACTTACGTTTAAGTTTTTAAGGAATATGCAATGTATTGATATGACAGTTATAGGAGAAGGTGTAAAATGTGTAAATGTGTGCATGTAATTTATTGCATTTGGAAGAATTATTACTTGTGTTCCAAACGGACAGTGAAACTCCGAACTCTCTCAGTGGTGCCTTGAATCTTGACCTCAGCGGTATCTCTTCTTTCACGGAGCTGTATGAGCTATATCTCATCGCTCCGGTTAAACACTATAACGTGAAATAAATTACCTCCGCCATACATTAAAATGTCCATCCTCATCTGAATTATTAAATTACCCAAAACTCCACCGGAATTAATTAAATCATTGTTTATAGTTGATTTTATTGACTTAAAAATGTGATCACTTGAGTCATTAAATGATTTTGTGTAATGTAAATTTGGTCCGTAGTGTGGCTATAATTTCTGAAATTTAGTGATTGTTATTTCTGTGGATATATATTTTTTGATAAAGATGTTTTGTTTTTTTTTAATGAAATGAAATTAAAAATTACAAACACGAAGCCCATTTGACAAGATGTGCACTTACGGTCTGGTCTGCATGTAAACTGGAAACTGTTATTAAAATTAAAATAGATAGGAATGACTGTCTGGGATATAACTAATGTAATGATTTTTTTGAAAGGCTTATGCGGTTTGACAGTGCAAACTGAGCTCAAGATAAGGTGTCAAAATCAAATTTACAAATCACAGGACTCTACTGATTATCGTGTTGACATTGTATTAAAAAGGTTTGCACCTTGAAAAGGGGATCGCTCTCTTTTTCTGCGTCCACTTACTGTAGCCAGACTATTATAGAAACATACTATGTTCCCGAGGACAATGATGGGGAAGCGTGATATTACTGATTTGCCAGTGCCAGCAGTGATGCATTTCCCATTAAACCTTTTCTCTAAATAACAGCGCACGTCAGCCAACTTTGGATCTCGTGCATGGGCGCTTGCCGTACTTCGAGTGCAAAATATAAGTCTGTCTCGTGCCGAAACGTAGCTTTCAGACCCGATACATTTAAAGTCAAATCATCGTCCAAGTTTTTATCTGAAATTGACAGTTTGTCATTTTCTCATTTAATTTTATTTCTTGATGAAGTTACACACAGCTGATATACTTACTTTTGGATTCCAACCTCCCCCCTCAAAGAATATGGTGTCGCTCAGGCAGACTCCGTCTTTGTATCCTCTACAATTAGTTTCTTTGAATGGCAGAAAGGAGGCGAGGGGGCGGCACAGAGATCTGAGGCAACCCGCATTCCTGTGGGGGCGGCCCGGCTCCAGCGCTGTGCCACTCCCGACCACAACCCACCTCAGTCAAAGCTCAGTTGGTACTGTCTTAAACGGTCGAACATTTTTTTTAGCTTTATGCAATTGTTGTGTTAAATTTATATACGCCTAGCTCATATATTGTTTCTCTTCTATTGACTCGTGTCAGTTTTTGAGTGATACAGCAGTATAGTGGAATATTTTTATACAGACATCGTGTGGTTATAAAACGTCAATTGAAACGGAATATTTGCAATTCATTGGTTTCACTCTCTAATAGAATGTATTGACATCTGTTAATCACTCATATTGAACAATTAAAAACGATTATTAGACATTTATCGCTTTATGAAATATTTGTCTTGCTGGTGGACAATAACGAAATACACGTGGCTCAAAATCGCTTGGATTTTAGGTAACAAACGACTTTAGAGATTCAAACGCACGGATTCCGCATGTGCGTCCCGAAAAAGAAAATAGCGCGCCGTGTTCCCCTCCCTGTCCTTGGGCCCTCGCGCTCCTCCCCACCCGAAGACAAGCACGCACAAGCACACATGCCCAAGGACATTGGAAAACCACGTTGGCCTAATGAGTAGAACATCATAATGCTCGGAATGACAACAGCTTACATCCAAAGGACAGTCGCACTTAATTCATTAATTTTACGGAAAAAGCCGGCAATTTTCTAGTACTACCCAAAAGCAGTGCGTTTTACATTACACTGGGGACAATAAAGACAAATGTAGCCTAAATGAAAGCCCTATAAGGGGGTGATGGAAAGTCTTATACAAAACTATAAATGACTTGCGAGGCGCGCCAAAAATTAAACGCACATACCCCATACTGCTATTATTTATTGTTACGTGCGCCTTCCATAATGTCATAGTTTTGTTCAGCCATCCCATAAATGCACGACTGTTTATGACCCTCCACGTGTTGTGGCATCGCATTGAATGCCCTGCTAAATTTCAACTAAACATTTTCCACTCAGCAAGTCCATCTGCACTGGGAGACCGAGTCTAATAATGAGTTAGCTTTACTGGACAGCCTCAACTGTAACACTCGACAATAATTATACTTCCGCCTGGATTAGGGATCCATTATCATAATCTGGACATTTACAATTATCTATAATTTACAAAGATGCGCCTAGTCTTGATTACAGAAGGCTTTTTTCTACCTCACCATCACTAAACAGTGACAGTAATAACAGCTAATTTTGCTGGCAATATAAGAGGTGCTGGGGTGTGCAAACAATTTCACACCTGGATGTGCTTACTCAACCAAGTGCGGTACACAGATTCGGGCTCAGTCGTTGCAAAGTGCTCCTCCCGGCTTCTGTTCGATGTCACCATTGCAACTTATTCGAAATAGCAGAAATCAAGGTAGGTTTGCGGTATTCATACTATTATTGTCGTTTTACATTTTTCCTTTTTCATTGAAAAACAAATGTACAGATGATGATTATGAAATGACTTATCTGTTGGAAATAAATGTAAGTTCTGCGTAATGTTTGATTGGAGAGAAGAGTGCTGTATATAGCATGCGAAATATGAAACCGGGCTATACGCGTTTTGACAGGATTACAAAATGCAGTTCTTGCGTGGAATTTTGTTCTAACTGCTGTTTAATTGTCCTTTTGACAAATTCAAATCGTTTTCATCGACAAAAAAAAGAATAATTAATTTAGTCCCCAAAATATCGCGAAAACCGGCCAAATGACGAAACCTAATTGCCATAAATTCCTGAGTCGAAGTCAAGATGAGAAATATAGGCAGTTACACAAGTTACAGAAAATCCGAATTATGTATCGCCCGACTTTCGCTACCTCTATTATGAATTATATAGAAGAATATTCTTTTTCCTTACTTTTTCATTTATTGTAGTATAAAATAAGCCCGCAGAGACTAGATAGCAGACATTTTATTTAGCATATTTGCTAGCCCAAAAATCCTAATGATGGCATAAACGTGTCAGTGAATGCGTTCTGAGTCTGAATGCAGTATTGGTGTTTGCCGGCTATTCTCTACCTGATCACAATGATGCGGCACGCAAACCTGTCCTATCCAACGTGTAACGCGGTCTTCCGTCCTCCAGTCCGTCGCTCGCTTACTCTCCCCGCTTTCTCTGCCTGTTCTCAGTATTCACCATTAAGTTCCTTATAAACTCCCGAAGAACCCTTCCACACAGGACACGGCCAAGTACGATACCAGAAATAAGTGGTCAGAAATAATAACCATTACTATCCTTATTATAAATTAAAATTAAAAACCAATGTCCTCAGATCATTCCTAAAATAGACCGAGCAGGCCCCTGTCATTTTACAAGAGCTTTTCTCGACAGATACAATCAAATGAAAATGGCAATTTGAGAAGACCTTCAAAAGATTTTATTTTGATATACAACAGATTTGCAGCTCCCTGTATGTGAGATTCTATTCATTAAAGGGAGAAGAAAGGTAACGTGCGCGCGGCACATAAGACCTGACAGCTGCACAGGGCTCCCTCATTCTACTTCGCAACATTGTAATTTCAGATAATTTCCCTCGCCTTCACTCTCCTTTGCAATTTGTAAATGAATAACAGAATAATTTTGTCTTTTGTTTCGTCTTTGCTACCTCAAATCCAAATAAAGATGCCTTTTAGTATTAAAAGTGGTAGAAAATTACAGGTAATTATCTTTGACGGTAAAAACGCTGTAATCAGTGGGCTACATCAAAAATTACTCTAATTACGCCTGCATTTATGAGAATGGGGGAGAAAAAAAGCTTCTCGTGGATAAAAACCATAAATTGTCCCAAATATCTCGTCTATATTGAACGGGACTGCAGCTGGATGCTTTGTTCAGAATCGATCCTGTGGCGCTTGGCATCAAGGGTTTTCTGGTGAATGCGGGCGATAGAGGGAGAGAAAATTTGTCAATACTCCAATAATTGAACTAGAAAATGTCAAGATTGACTGGACGAAAGGCAACCGATTTCAACGGGGAAAATATTAACAGGCATATTATGGTAAGTCTATTTTCCATTGTCTTTAATTTATGGTTAGTATTGACATGATAATATTTAAGACAATATTTTAGTGTGTTTTGTCAACTTTTTAAAATGTTTGGCAGCACTAAACACCTTCCTGAGCTTATATGAGCTTTTTATGTGTTTGAGACGTAATTATGCTTAAATTTACACGGATTTATCACGTCCTCTGCGCTAGAGTAACGTGTCCATGACCCTACTACTCACAATAATGAACAAATCACAAATGTTACATACATACAGACCTCGTCCCCTTCAGAGATAACACTTCATTTCTTATCTGACATCAAACACAACCAGGCGAAATTTAAAGTAATATTTTACTCCATTAATGAAAGACAAAACATAAAAAGTATGTACAACTAAAATCGGACAATATATACATATACAGATTGCTTTGTTTGCATGATTAAAAAAGAGTAAAACATTATGCAAAGACACAATATCGGTCCATGTAAGAAACGTGATTTCACAAGTTCTCGTGAAACGCCTTCTAAAGACTGTTCTTGCTCTGCGATATTTTTGGTATTAAAAAGTCCACTTTAAAGTAACAAGGGCAAGGTAGAGGCGATCCCATGGAACAATCAGGAGCAGTTTAATATGCTGTTTATTCCTTTGGAGTTTGTGTTTTCAGATAAGCCGTTCAGTGCTTGTATCCTTTTTTGCAAGGTCTTTGTCGTGTTCTGTGGCGACCGACTTGTTTTTTAAACGTCATCAATCACATATACAGGAAAAACTGGTTTGGAGAAGGACCGCTTCATCCAGGCCTCTGGCCTACCTGTTGCTTTCTCCGGGACCCTATCTCTGCATCGTGTCTTGATGCGGAGTGGAATACCAGTGGGAATATCCAGGCATGTAATTACTGGCTGGTATGCTTACTCCCTTGGAGGTGGCCGAAACGTCCCATATTGGCGGGATGGCCGGGGAGCGGGGCGACAGGGCGAGGGAGCCGGGCAGCGGGTCGCTTTCGTGAGGGTTACCGCCTTGTTTCAGCAGCTTCTTGAATTTCGATCTTTTGTTCTGGAACCATATCTTTACCTGCGAAGGAGAACAAACATCAAACAAGCAAATATACCGTGAGAATAAACAGAGAATAAACAAACGAGCGAACAAACAAATAGCCCATCGTTTGCGAGGTTCCATTATGGTCTCCTTGGTCTCCATGTTGACATTTGATAATATACATCACAGCTTTATATCAGTAACTGAGCCCATCTAGAGGATGCGCACATTTAATTCAATCAGGTAAAGAGTTTAAAATATAACGTGCATCATCAGAACATCGATAACATTCGACAACTGTCCACTATTATTACTACTACTAAAACCAGTAATTATATTACTACTAATAATACTGTAACTAAAAACTACTACAACTAACTAACATCATACAACAACAACAACAACAACAACAATAATAATAATAATAACAATAACAACAATAATACCTGTGTCTGGGTTAGCCCCAGTGAAGCTGCAAGCTCTGCCCTTTCTGGAAGAGCCAGGTACTGTGTTTGCTGGAAGCGGTGATTTAAAGCCTGTAGCTGCAAACTGGAATAAATGGTGCGCGGTTTCCGGATCTTCTTCCCCTTGCCGTTAAATCGAATTTCTCCATTTTCGATCACCGTCGTTTTCTGCTGCTCTAAACGAAGGACAGGCAACGTTATTTGACAGGCAGCATGGACACGACAACAAACGACCTAATCACACAGCCACGAAACCAGTTCGGGTTACATAAAATATGTAAATAAAAAAATCAAAACGATTTTATATGCTTTGTAGTAACGGATCCGCGATCCATTGAAACCGCCCGGTCGCATCTATATTTTGAAACGAACGTTGCAGGGTAATGCAAGATATTTTCAAAGATATCTCGATTTTTAGCGGTCAGCATTGGAATTATTACATTTGGTGACAGCTAACCAAAGACAAACATGCCAACGGCACCTTTCGAAACACGGCACAATTCCGGGCAAAATAATCGTTACAGAAGTCGACGTAACTGTCGTCTCTGATCGCGAACAATAAAATGCAAGGACCAAGTGAAACAAGACAAAAATAACAGGCCAAAAAATGGAACTCTAAGCTTTAAGAAATTAATAAAAAAAAATCCTCCGAGCGTAAATTCGACGTGTCGCTCTAATATTACCTGAAGATTCATTAGCAGACACGTATCGACATGCATTGTAATGTAGTACATAATAATATAATCGATGCCGAAGACTCAGAACATATCTTACCTGTGCCGTCTAAGCGTGTCTGACCGGCAGTGTTGTTACTGTGGTAAGATGATAAGTATGGGCTGTGATGGGAATGGCTCACGTACGAGTAAGGTAGCGATCGGTTGTAGGAGTTGGTGCTGGAGTACGGGGAATTATCGTGCTGGTGATGCGTGTGGGAGCCGGAATGAAGGCAGTGCAGCGGGTAATGGCTGGCAGCCATGGACGGGGAGCTCTGCTGGGAATGAGCCTGCTGACCAAACTCCATGAAAGCAGACTTGGACGAGTCTTGAGCTTCCAGACCGTCCGCCATCGTAGTCATGGTCATCATCAAATGTTCTGCTTTGAGAGCACTTACCCTCTCTCAAGTCCAAATGAGTCCCCCTCGCAGGGCTTGGGTTTTCCCCCCTCAGTGAAGGGATATTGGCTTATTAACTCCAAATTTCACCGCTGCCTTTGCTTCTGAATTTCTCCCTCGCTTTGGCAGAAGGTGGGCTGGAGTTAAGGCAGGGAATTTAAGGTGGATTCTGTTAAATTTGAGTCCTTGCTTCTAGACTTGATGCAGACACTACAAGTAAAATGGTTTGTCTCCAAAGGGCAGCGCCTTCCGATTGGTCATTCAACCCAACGTCATCAGTACTATGCTTCTCGGAGACTTCACGGTGAGTTAACCCACCTTACCAGCTCCCACCGTAGCCGCAACCACACTTCGGGGGAATTTAATGGTGGCAGATCTTTCTAACATCCGCCATAGACACAAACTTGGATGTACAGCAACACTCGCCGTTGCACTATTTTATTTCCCGTTTTCACGATAAATTTCATGGTATTTTCATGTTCAGATTAAAGTTAAAATCTGAAAGCCATGTATTTAAATACAAATATTGAGTATGTGTACTGTATTTGTGTGCGAATTAAAGTATAAAATATATATGATTTTTATGTTATTTTCGTTTTTTAAATTATTATCACTCCCCTTTTAAATACAAATCATTTAGTTTTTTGAGCTAATCACTTTTCTCTGTATATCAGACTGTCGAATTGTCTATAGACGGAATATTAAGACGGTCCTGGATTCCTAGAGAGATGACAGCAAATTGACTCCCAATTTAAAACAGGCGCTTGTGTTCCAAATGTATGCAGATTATACGTGCGGTTAGTGGTCTGGCGTATCGTGGTCACAATACAAACCATCAGTGCGACGTACCTAGGCTCTATTAAGGTCTCTTAATTCTCAATTCAGTTGATTTCTATTTTATTGTCAACACATTTTTTTCATAATGTGGTATTAATTTATTTTAAAATGGTAGAAAAAATAATTATGGTCACAATCAGTTATACACAATTCTTCTCTGATTAACCGCTACACTTTATTCAAATTGCCGCTATAAAATTAAGAACAATTCTCCTGTAATGATTATGTACTGGGTTTATTTTGGGAGGTGGAATAAAAGTGGATATAGCATAAATTATCCGCTAATTATACACTAGTGTCGCCTCAATTATCCTCTTATCAAAATGGTTGTCTAAATGCAGCGTTTAGTTTCAATTTTCTCCCTTTCTATGACAAGAACTTGGTACCTTGCTATTATTACCAGGGTTGTTATTTACTTGGGGATTTAAAAGTGCACAGCCGGGCGGGATAACCATTTCTCAAGGTGAACTGTGGAGAAAAACTCAAAGCCAGGTTACAGACGACAGAAAGGTGTACATATGATAAATCATACAATTTGTTTTCTTGCTTGTATTTCTCTCGGATTATAAGAAATGACTCTTTCATGTGGACATTTGCACCGTGAGGTAGGAATAACGCATTGCATGTCACAGAGCATTTAATGGAGACGTATTATTTTTTTTTACCGGCGTTGACTATTACATTTTCTTATTACTTAATAGCCTTAAGGCATGAAACAGTGGAAAATATAATCAATATTTTCAGTCAAGTGCTGCATTACTTTTCCACTATATTCGCCGTATCTGAATGAGCCTGTAGTCTCCGAAATGTTGGGTTCCACTTAAACACGGAGATGAAAAACTAGATCCAGACTTTTTGTAGTCGGCTTTGAGTAACAGAGACAAAGGCTTCAGATTTTACCGCTTGCTTCTGTTTCGGCGTTGCGATGATTAATTAAGACATAATGGTTTGTTAACTTTAGACAAGTTTGACAGTTTTATTGCAAGTGAAGTAAGTGTAAAATAGTCTGTCAAGTTAGCCTGGAGGCATCATAGACTAAGCTTTCCTAGATACATTAAGATAAATTATGTGATGAAAAGATTACCCCTGAATTTTGCTTTAGCTGACTTGTTCAGAGTGTGTGGTGAGAATCTGAACAATTAAGTCATGTTTGTAGCACGTTATGCATACTTGAAATCATGTTTGCTGCAGCTGGACGCATTAGATCTTGCAGAGATTTCCCTACAACCGGCGCAAAACAATCTTGACGCGTAATTTATTATAAATCACAACGCCCGCACAATTGGCATAAGACATACTAATACATCCCAGAATGCCACACATGCACGTTTACCACCAAGTTTTTCCGCATCTTCTGTTGTGTGGTTTACTTTGCGACGACAGGTGTCTTGACATCCACGGGGCCGGTAGGCTGATAAGGGACCTAGATACCGGAGCAGTCCGTGAATGTGACATGTCACTATCGGATGGATTCCCGGGGATTCATGAATAATGGATTTCCTGTGAAATGTTTACAATTATCTGTAAACTGTATTTGTTTTATGGGAAAACTCTTGAAATGATTTCTTATAGTTGCAGTAGAGTGATGCGGTAGTTACTGTTTCATTTGTCGTACCATTTACACGTGATTATGTTTTAACAGGCCTGCGTACTTCCTTGTGTAACTGGCGGCAAATGATAACAGCACTGTTCGAGCGTTAACACGGCGTTTGTAGGAATCGTGCATATTTTTGTAAATTCCTCGGATTCTGCGGTTTTTCGCCTTTGCAGCTTTTGCAGAATGTTATGGGACGCCACCTCCTTACTCTCAGAGCTTTGTTTTCAACACTTCGGCCCATCAGAACTCCCCCTCCGCGTCCAGTAGAAAACGAGTTAAAAGTGTGTTTTTTTTGTGGAGTCCAAACCCACGGGCCCTAAACAGACTTACAGGCGTCGATGGATCTCCATCGCTGCAGTGTGAAGGAAGTGGCGAGAGAAACGAGAGCAGCTGGATCCCACACGGAGCTCTTGGCACCCGAACACGGGTCAGCATAATGGGAATCAGAAGGGGCGCATCCGCAAACGTTCCCGCGAGCATCATCAGACGCCTTTCAGCGCCGCGCAGACGTTTCTCCAAACACACAATCCCCAGAAATTAATTGCAAATTTGGATTTTACTCCATTGAACTGTTTTTTTGGCGTCGAATACTTAAATTACGAATCATCACAATTCCTGTAAGACGTGAAATAATGCCAAGTATTTTTTAATCAGAAAAGGAACAATAACCATAACAACCATACTTAATCATTATGCTAATTAAAATATCAGTGAATAGTATTACGTATTTGTTAGCATATAGGATGTACAAAATATAAATATAGCACGTATTAAATTTTTATAATATAAAATAATGGTTGATTTCAGATTATTCATATCATTTCCAAAAAAGAAAACAAAAAACTTTGCAGTAAAAACATTCTTATGATTACATTTGGTCTATATGATTCGCCGTACAATGTCGCATTTGCTGCATTTTGCCACTGGGGTATTTATTAATGATTCCCCAGCCGGGCAGGTAGGGAAAGTGCGCGCATTGTCTCATAGTACGCATACCGGCCGCTATACTCCGCTCCCTTCAACTGCGACTTGGCGTCATGCGGTGGAAAATGATAAAAGCAACATTAAATCAGCCACCTAAATAAGCAGCAGCAACCATGAAGCACAACAACAATAACAATAAAAATAATAATAATAATAATAATAATAATAATAATAATAATAATAATAATGTTGTTGTTAGGTTCCATATTTTAGTAATTTAAGAATTCCACAGTATGTGAATGTAAAAATCTGTTTTACTGCACGTATATTAAAAATCCACTATTGTCGTGAATTAATATATCACCATTTTGGTGCCAGTTACATTTTCCCCCATAAATTTCAGCAGCAATATTCTTTCTACATTAATGAGTGCATTACAAATTTTACCATTGATTATAAAAATGCAGTTCATAAAAGACAATAAGTAGTGCATAACTAGCAATTATGTAAATGATCTGGATACAGCTAGGCAGATGCAGACAATTCGGGTCCTTGCGGGGAGACAAGGTGGGATAAGGCGGCTGGAATGAGATGTGCACAGGCCTGACTGTGCTGGGAACTATGAGAGGGCCCTGCAGATACTCTCCAGACATGTGCACAGGCCTGACTGTGCTGGGAACTATGAGAGGGCCCTGCAGATACTCTCCAGACGATAGCCCCAGCCCAGCTCAATAAAACCACAACACGCTTTGTCCCCTAATGTGCAGGCACTTTTTAGCTAAGTGCTGTTGTTTCTTTGTTACTTAAACCACATATAACTACAATAACGTTTCTTTCTATTCAACTATAAATCTGGTCCATGTTTACAGACATATCTGTAATATAAGAATATTATTTGTATATGAAAAGCAGGTTTGAGTTCACCATCCTGTTTAACTCCCATACACACAAAATAAGATGCGACAAAGCCATCTAGGCCTGAGAAATTGAAAATGATCTTCAGCTTTCTGTAGTTCAGTGGAACTACAGACATGCTCACACACAAGTGCTCCACACTTCAGCATTTATGAATGTGACCCCACAAGTCCAAATGAATTTCCTTAACTACACGTATGTGTGTTTTGCTAGAGTGTGGATTATTGCTTATGCTTAACTAGGTCCACTTGTATTAAGATCCAAATGAATCTAAGATTCATATTTTACACAGCAGCTTAGAATTTTTATAGAGCTCTTTTTGTATATGCATTTTAGTAGAATTAGTCTACCACAGTCAAATTTACAACCCTACAATACTAGTGAGCATTTAAGGCCTGCTATGTGGCTGCCAGTGGTAGACAGAGAATTGACATGTGAGCTTGTGAGGAATGCAGATGTTACATTTTCATTTGTTGTTTAGGAAAGGTCACAGGCACAAGCCCATCTATCTGCATGCCAGTTATGGGCCCGCAAACCATGAATATTTAATGGACTGGTTTGCTGAGGTATCAGGCCCAGTCAGTAGGGACTGGCTCCGTATGAGAATAGGACTGTAAGACACGTGAGCTTCCAAAAAATGTAAACACCGTCACTGGCATGGCCTAATTTTATAATTCACTCAGAACAACTGGAGGCACTTAAATTGTGTGCGTCCTGAAATATCAGAGACTCACCTGATTAAAACCATAAAAAAAATGTTAATTAGCTTTGTCTAAAATCACTGAAAGTTCAGTGATTTGGTGTCAGAATGCTGTAACTCCACCTACACGCCTGACCAGTTTGGGATATCAGGAAAGGTGTAAGTGAAGGTACATCCAAGAAATGCACCCCTGACAGAAATGCACCCCCCTGACAGATATGCACCCCCTGCTTTCCGATTACACGGCTGGTGATTTCAGGTGAGAAGCTTGGCAGGTTACAAATAAATACACTGACGCCCCACAAAGACAGGAAACACCAAAAAGTTAATCAAGTCAAATAAAAAGAAACAACCAGCTGTCCCACTACCCCAATAATAGAGCTTTACACACAGGAACCAAGGACATTGAATTAAAAATTTGTCACCAAATACCTGCACAGGAATGAATTGAAAATGGGTGGTTTATTATTTCTCCTCTTTTAGAAACATGCCTAACCTCCAGATGAATCCACACGTCTTCTATGGCCTTTTAAAATATACATCATCATATGAGAAAATGCTGCCATTTACTTCATTTGACAAAAGAAAATCGTAGTTTTGCAATTTGAAAGGTGTTAGTGAGATAAAGTCGAGACACAGAGCATTCGGTTTCTGGAAGCGTTGTAGCGTTTATAAAGAAATTACAGGTCACGTGTGCGTTAGTACCTGACAGTGAAACGAGAAAACGATAACTATATTACTTAAACATAACTTAATAGAAAATAAAATTAAAAATACAGATTCATCTGGCAAAAAACTGTATACTTCTATTGATTTCAAACCTCCTAAACGGACACATTAAGTAAATCCAAGTAGTTCCGAATGTGTGTGGGTAAGGTTGGCTTATTTACATTAGACTCATAATATAATATTTGTTGATATAATCATATTCTTAGTTAAATACGTAATAATCATATGTAATTAGCATACCTAGATTAATATTATGTAGAGCTCAAGAATAGTTCTCGTGAGAGGCTAGATAAATATAAATGTATAACTTGTTTTTTATTTAGCTGTTAGGTATCTCTCAGCAACACGCATCCAGAACGCGACCCGCTGGCAATGAGAGACTGACGCAAACGTCAGTTCGATTTACAATATTAACCTTAATTTCATGGACCAACATCTGCTTAATGTCAAACCTCCGTAATATTTACATACATAACCATAGTATCGGGGATTAACAATATGCCCGCATTACCCAAAAAAATAGACACCTATAGCCCCGAACCGTCTAATCGCCCCAGGTGAACAAAATGTTAAATATGGTCAAAGAAAAAGTGTACAAGCATTTAAATCTAATCGGCTCATATAAACGCATTTATTCATGCTGTTATTTTTTTTGCCAATACACATCGCATCTGTATGCCTCTAATTAATTTTAAAAATGGCTTGACAGTTAGATAGAGGGGACCCATCCCAGAACAATTAGCTGCAGATTTACAGTGTGAAGAGAACAGGGCGATCGCACGATAGGAGTAAATGAACTTATTCTATGCAATAAAATATTTTTACGTGTTTAGCATGATCCTAAAATTAAATTAAATTAAAAATGAAGGAATTTAAGGCATTTAGCCTAATGAAATACCTGTCGTATAGCATGTTGGGCAAATGCGAACATTGTGTGTGGATTTTTGGCTCTTTTCGGCCCAACAGAAGACATTATTAGGTCTGACAGCACGCGGCTAGGCTTTGGAGGAGAGGATTTTGTAGAGAGATGACAGGGAGGGAGGGCAGCAATCATGGGCTTCTTGGACTGAAGGTTTTTTTTTATCAGAATGTACTGTTCGATGCCATTTATCCTTGATGATAGAAAATTGCTCTGTTGCCAGGACGCTGCAGCTGAAATGGAGGCCAAGAGCAACATTTCCATTTTCCAGTTTGAAAGCCATTGAAATGAATTAGTAAAATGAAAAATCCGGCGGTAAACAAAAGGGACCAAACAAAGATACCTTTTTTTTCTTGGGGAGAGCCTTTGCAGTAATGCCGACCAGGTTTTCAATTCAACACGGTCAAATTGCAAAGCCTCCTGATACATTTCATAGGCAATTATACAGGCTACTTGCAAAATGTTTTAAAGGCAGAGAAATGGGCCTATACGTATTTCCCAAAAGGCGATATTATAATTTGTCCCGGTATACCGATATACGGGGTGCACGTTCCCTTTCTTATAATGCAGACTATACGTGAATAATTCCATTGAAACTCTTACGTTTGATTAACTGAATATTTAAAACGTAATGGTGGCATTAAAAATACAGCTGCATTTAAATCTTAAATCAGACATGCGAATCTCGTGTTTATGTTTCATGTTAATTTGTCTTGTTTGTTCTGTATACTGTGGTAGTCGAGGTGATCAAAGTATACATTTTTCGGAAGTTAGGGAGTGCAGCCAAAAATATGTTTGTATGAAACATCCTCGTGTAAATTGCAAAGGCCTACAGCGCACTAGGCTGTACCCAGAAACCACAAGCAGGTCTGTAATTTGAGAGATTATAAAATAAAAATAACGCGTGGTGTCAATTACCCCGTAAGACTCTATAAATGTACAAGTTGTTGGGATTAATTAATAAAAAAATGGGAAGGTGATTTCATAATTGTTTTTGTTTATAGTAATTTATGGTGTACATTTTATGAAGACGGATTACTTATTTTGAATTGTGATTATGAACACTATATTTCATTTTTAGTACGTAGACTGTCGATCAGGGCTATCGAGAAGGAATCCCGAACAACCCCCTGAAGAACAACTATATTTGATTACTTACATAATTAAAACGTAATGGTAGAAAAATTAATTTACGATGGTTTAAAATATATCACTATCCAGAAGAAGGCTGAGTATATCAACGTGGACACTTTCAGCCAGTATTCTAATAAATTTACTGCAATCGTTTTGCCAGACGTTTCGCACCATAGCTAAAATCATAATACATAATGAAATTATTAAAAAGCCAAACAGATAACTTTCACAATACACACGACGCCTAGAAATACGCGCGCGGCCCATGGTCATAAAACGTTAGAAATATGCATTTATTGTATTAAAAAGTACGTCCCCCTAATATTTTTTTATTTGTACTGTTGCTGTAAGTCTAATCAATTTAGAGGGCTTCTCAATTCATAACTGAATTATATTTATGTTCGGAAATAGACAACATACAATAGCAGTCTATGCAGAATATCGCGATTTAATGGTTTTAATTCTGGAGAGAGAGAGGAGAGAAAGGTCTGGTCTGTCAGCTTAGGCAGGTGTCTAACTCCCGGCGCGGCTCTGCGCTGCAGTGTGATGTAAAACACCACTTACAATTAAATCAGTGAACTATGTAATCGCTATAGTCTGTAATTTAGACAACACGAAACCCTAGGTTTACAACAAGAAGAAATGTCTATTACCGATATCCTCTCCCATTACTTTAACGCTCCGTTGGCTTCATTATTTTATAGGGAAAGCCGTCAGTTTGCAAGACAGGTCGGTCCGCATGTTGTAGTCCGCGGTCATCCTGCCTTATTTTTTATTTTTTTTTGCCTTTATTTCACGCGTTCTTGCTGGAAACAGATGATAGCACGAGGTTTACACTTAAGGATTAAATTACTGAGGACGCCAGATGCAAACAGCATGCAGTATCATAGTGCCATCAGTACAGGAGCGTATACTTTCATCAGGTTCCATAAAATTAATGCACCCTTGTAGATAAAAGAGGAATACGGCCGTATGAAATGGAAACGAAGGTGAAACGGCTCGCCCTTTTGTCGGCTAAAAACGAACAAAACGAACAGCATAAATTACGCCACTTACGGAACAAGGAGGCAAACACGCGGACGAAAAAGGGCGCCTATTTATAACAAAACGTTTAAGTTTAATTTGAATTCCAAATAATTGTTATCTTTCAATTATCTAAACAGAATCAGGTAGGCGCCATCTGGCTACATATTTCTCTTTCATTTAATGTCACATTCATACATTTCTAAATCATCATGCATTTTATTGTGTAGAGTATTTTCCATTAAGTAATGTATAAAATAATACCCTGCAGTTGTGTCTGTACAGCAAACTGATTATTGAAGCAGATCAGTTTAACACCCATCTGCGGAGGGATGTGTGCCTCTTTCCACTTTGGATTTAAACTCACAACCTTTTGTTCATGGGGCAAATACTCTAAGCAGCGGTATCTGTGATACTCCTTAGCAAAATCTCAGCCCAAATTGCCTTGTGAGGAGCTGTTCCTCTAATTCACTCAAAGCACATAAAAATGGTTTAGAAACTAAGCAAACCACGGGTCCGGTCCATGTCTCCCTAAGTGTCCTCTCTGGCTGTGCCTGTGGGGTTATATTTTAATGTATTGAAGTCAAACAGCATAAAGAACACCTTAAATTGTGTCCTTCTTATTTAATTGCGTCTCTGTACTGATGTTTTGGTGGCTGATGGTTACGTGCGTTTCAGGCCCGCGGTCAGCAGAGGAGGATCTCGACTGCGCGCTTGTGCACGCGGTTGTGCACGCGCTTGTGCACTGGACCAGTGTTGATTTAGGTGCAGTGGCATTACAGCTGTGAGAAACCCAGCAACTTCGTCCATGTTTAACTTCTGGGTGTAGCCATTAAGTGGGTAATGTTAACATATGTGGTCTGTAACCCGTTCATCAGCATATGGCTGCAATACACATCAACAGATAAGTGCATTCTGTCCACAAACACAAAGCCTGTGCACATGCTCCTATGAGAAATGTAATCTAATTGCGTTGCCATATGTGGTCTTGAAACATTCAGTAAAAAAAAGGAATTACCGACATCCAATCAAAAGCCATCCTGACTGACATTATCTCTCCGTAAGAAAATCCAGCGTCGCTTGTTTGTTCTTCCGATTGGCTTTGAGAAAAAGTTAAAATCAACCGGCCTGAACAAGGGCCAGGAGAGTGATTGCTTTGTGTATATTAAAAAATTAGATGTTGGCCAGATCGACATTACTGAAATACCTGGGGGTGTGCGTGGGGGGCGTAAATAATGTCCCATGAACAACAAAGAGGAGCTTGAAATCTAAGAGGCCAGAAGGCAGTGGTGCGTAAAGGAGCAAGAAAACAAATCACACCTGGTGTGTGTTGGTGGAAGTGCGTCAGCCGGAGCTCTCGTGAAAAGCTGCGTGAAAGGAGGCGTCTGGCAGCATGTCCCACTGTCGGATGCCAAATCCTACCTGTTTCCATAAGGATACCCCCTCTTTCTCACGGACATGAGGCTCTACCGACCTTGTCCTAACATCCTATACCTGTTATATATATAGGTGTATGACAGGTATATATACATTTATACTTGTTATATACCTGTATACCCTGCCGGAAGGGTAACGTCGAGTATTTCCCGGGGAATCATTTTGCCATTCTTTAGAAACGGTGCCGGCTCTGGTTAACGCCACGGCCTGCACGAGTCACACGGAGACGCCAGATCCGCCCAGCATCGAATCCATTCCGGCACCTTTATTGAACAAATGCTTCAGAAAGTTATGAATTCAGCACACATCGCTCGGTTTGCATTTCATGTCACAGAGACGGGAATTGCGCAGTAATAATTGATTGTGTAAATGTGGACATTCAGAAGTCAGAAGCATTTGATTTATGATCAGAGAGGAGGCTATGTGAATGAACAAAATTCTTATCAATTACGCTGGAATTATTTCTCAAAGACCGACTATCAGCCCTTAGTTTTAGCTACAAATTGCACGAAGAACAATTGTTAGAATTTGTATTCCTTTGGTTATTTTGACCCAATCAGAAATGAAGGCGTATTGATTAGAGAAATAAAAGTTAATACAGAACATACTTTTACATTATCTATCTATATATATATATATATATATACATACTTTTTGAAGCAGTGTAAAGGCATTTAGGTTTTCTCCTTGGTGTTGAGGCACCATGCTGAGGTCTGGGGGGCTGGGGGGCTCAGGCGAGTGACAGCTGTGGGGAGTGGGGCGGTGGACTGGGACTAAGCACATGGTATTTAGGCCTCACTGATGGATCAAAATGCTGCGGAGGTCACCAGACAGACCCCCGAGATATGGGCCGGAGGACGATCGCATTCAGGGTGCTCCTGAAATGGCAGCATTCAGCTGAGCCTGGGATATCACATCAGGAAGCTGCTCCCCCTC
>JAODKM010000044.1:19165597-19177489 GCA_026780845.1 Petrocephalus sullivani | reverse complement strand
TGAAGGTTCATATTTTTGCCTTCAAAACTGCATATCGACATTGTAGCTTCACGTGCACCAAAGAGAATGTCTCATCTCATTCCAGTTAAACTGGTCTCTATAATGTTTTATTGAAATAAACTGAATTTTAATATAACCCAGACCTCGGATATTTTTCTAATATGGCATGCCATGTAAAAGGCCATGATTATAGCAAAATTAATAAACTTGTGTTTAGTATAAACATAATCTGTTCTTTATTACTGCAGTTTAAAGGTTTGTAAATTATTTACTGCCACACTTACAGCCAGTTTGAGAGTCAAGAGTAAAAAGTAATAAAAAGAGAAATGTTACTATTCTGATAATGAAATAATTTTGTAGATGACAATGACATGCAATGCTGTATGTTGTCAAAATAAGCGGTAATTATCATTAGCATGAGGGTATTTCATCACATATCAACACTCATGGAGACATGCAAGATCGCCGCTCGTGACGTTAGCCTTTCCGTCTTATCGGTTACTCCCTAATGTAGCTAGAGCACTTTGTTCGTCATTATTATCATTTTTTTTTCTTTTTAGCTTTCTGGTGGAATTGCAAACCGTTCGGTTCAAAGGTATCGATCAAGTCTGATGAACTGTTTTCGGCTTTTCCTCTGTCACCCCCCCCCCCCCAGTCTCCACAGCTGCAGGGAGGGGAAGATGCCCGGAGAAATGGCCCTAGGAGAGGACTGAGCCGTCCTGCCGCTATTAGGCGTGTAGCTAATCATAGGTGTTTCAGTCCGGGGAAGATCAATCAATGCGAATGTTCAGTGCAGCACTTTTACACATCTGCCCAGATGGATGAAATGACACTCGTCTGTTTTTAGTTGCATTACTCCCAAATTGGTTGTCCATTTTTTCTCATTCATGTGTCAATGGTCTTGCTAAAAGGATTCGGGGCCAAATCCCCTGTCATTTCAGGCCTTCTCTTATCTCACCACTCTCACTTAATTTACCGACTTAGATATGCACAGAAAATAATCAAGTGCCAAATGGCGGCGTCGCTGCGGAGACGTGCTTGGCTGCACGAGCCGATATGAAAGGTGAGAGGCCGCGGCGCGCCCGTCCCGCATAATTCCTGCCCAATGCAGAGGGTCATGCTGGAAACCTGCTGCATACAGAAACTGCATGTGCTGACATTTCAGGAGAAACCTGAGCCAGTTTGAATGCCTTTATGCAAAGTATACCATTGTCGCTCTGTATCACGGAAGTGAGACGAATTTGCATTTAAATTAAGCTCAATTAATTAAACTCAAGGTATTAAAAAGTATTAGGTATTTGTTTCATTGAAACCAGCTCACGCACACTTTCCCACTGTACTCGGCTAGTACTGTTACTGGTGCTCCTGAGGCCAAATAAACAAGAGTAACAATCAGAAAAAGGCAAACATTTAATGGCAGGAGGAATATTTTGGAACTGGACTCAATGTATTTGCCCCCAAGTCTGTGAATCATTGCTCGATCAGCAGAAATAACCCACATTTCTTTTAAAAAAAATCTCACTCACAAACACAAACATAAATATGTGTATGTCTCTGAGATACTGAGGTACCAAAGTGTGGGATGGTGGGGTGGGGGGGGTGTGCTATCACTTCGGGATGAGGCTCAGTTTTGGAGCCCCCGCGATCTGTCATTTCCGGAGCGTGTTTACGGACGCGGAGGCTCAGCCGGGGCGACGAGAATCTTCTTTCATTACACCAAGGCTCATTTTCGTCAACGTGCCCCCCGCAAGCTGGCTGGCCTGTAATGAGCGTGGTGCCGCGGGGCCACGGGGGCCAGTGTGCCGACACAGTAATAAGGCCGGGCACCTGCCGGACGGAGACCGCATGCCGCTCCGGATCCATACGTCCCCACTGTTCGCACACAGGTGCCAGCTGTCAGTCAGTTGTGAAGCACGGAGGTGGAGAAAGCAGCCTCAGATACAAGGTGTGGCACGGCCGAAGCAGCCTCGGAGGCACAGTGTGGCACGGCGGAAGCAGCCTCGGAGGCACAGTATGGCACGAAGGAAGCAGACTCGGAGGCACGGTGTGGCACGGCGGAAGCAGACTCGGAGGCACAGTGTGGCACGAAGGAAGCAGACTCGGAGGCACGGTGTGGCACGGAGGAAGCAGACTCTGAGGCACGGTGTGGCATGGAGGAAGCAGACTCGGAGGCACGATGTGGCACGGAGGAAGCAGACTCTGAGGCACGGTGTGGCATGGAGGAAGCAGACTCAGAGGCACGATGTGGCACGGAGGAAGCAGACTCTGAGGCACGGTGTGGCATGGAGGAAGCAGACTCGGAGGCACAATGTGGCACGGAGTAAGCAAACTCGGATTCATGGTGTGGCACAGAGGAAGCAGACTTGGAGGCACGGTGTGGCACAGAGGAAGCAGACTCGGAGGCACGATGTAGCACAGAGGAAGCAGACTCAGAGGCACGATGTGGCACAGAGGAAGCAGACTCGGAGGCACGGTGTGACACAAAGGAAGCAGACTCGGAGGCACGGTGTGGCACAGAGGAAGCAGACTCGGAGGCACGATGTAGCACAGAGGAAGCAGACTCGGAGGCACAGTGTGGCACAGAGGAAGCAGACTCGGAGGCACAGTGTGGCACAGAGGAAGCAGACTCGGAGGCACGATGTAGCACAGAGGAAGCAGACTCGGAGGCACGGTGTGGCACAGAGGAAGCAGACTCGGAGGCACGGTGTGGCACAGAGGAAGCAGACTCGGAGGCACGGTGTGGCATGGCCTGCTCCTGTGCGCTTGCCTCAGTAGCAGTAACGTTTTCTCTTTAAAAGACAATCTGTAATTCTTCTACTGGCGAAATAGGTGAAAGGCTCGAGCCCTGGGGCCATTTCTGTCTCTCCTCTGAGCTTTCAGACGTTTTTTTCCTCTCCTGACAGCTCTAGTCATATAGCCGCCAACGTGATACGTTACTTACGTGAACGCAGGGACCATAAATACGCGAATGCGATCCGCAGGACTGACAGGGAGAGCAAAATGAATGGTTACAGGGGATCTGTACACAGGCATTTCACTTAGTGAGAAACCACGTACACAACCATCAAAAGTGAACAGATCACAATTATTTTGTTCCACTATTTTTTTTTTATCACTCGTCAGTTTAAGGCTCATCTGACACATAAATAATCAAAAATATGTTCCTTCTGAGCCTTTTGGCCAAGGGAGGGGACACTGCATCGTTTCCAAGGCGCTGGAAGGCTCCGGAAGGCTCTGGAAGGCTCCGGAACAGCAGCAGGAATCTGCACATTTCACTTCTCTCCTCCAGCAAAGCCATAAAACTGTGCTGAAGGATATTAGACTCTGAAAATATGCTCAGAATTATGTAAAACCACCCCTCGGTTTCCTTTCTCTGATTTACATTAAAATGACTTTCGCAGGTTGCACCCAAAACCTCTATGTATGTATTTTGCTCATTTCACTGTGTTTGCCATTACCCGTCCACCCCTACCCACGTGTTGCCCCCCCACTGGGGTAAAGAGAGGAGGAAGCACCAGGGTAAAAAAAAGTCGCCCCCCCCCTCCAGACACGTATTCCAGCGCCGTGATTGCAAACAGGTATTACGGCGGCGTCTGGGCGCCCCTCGGAGGGGCCTGGCCAAGGCGGACTTGGCGGGGGCAGCGCGGACGCGGCCGCAAGCGGCACTGCTAATGAGCCGCGGGAGGAATGCGCGCCGCGCGGGATTAATGCGCGCAGCCGCGGGTGGAATGCGCGCCGCCGCGGGCTCCTAGCCCCGTTAGGACCTTTCAGAACGCGGCATCATCATTCAGCTGGGACCCTATTGACTTCTTATTGTTTTCCGTGAATGCAAATCTTTTGAGACCATATTTAATGGAACTAATTCTTAATTTAGGGGATCCACATATTGCCAATAGCGTTCATGTTAATAAGAGTAAAGCGTAAAATGACTCACAAGGAGCGATTTCCTGAGCGATTTGCGGCGTGGATCGGTCCCCTGGCTATATAACTGATGATATTTTAATGGAGTAGGTTCAGGCAGTGTTTGACATTTTATAACAGAGTTTAGTGATTATTATTATTATTATTATTATTATTGTTAATAATAATAATAATAATAATAAAATAATAATAATAATAATAAAACAAGCCATTGATCATTGTAAACCGTTAAACACCATAAATATGAAGTGCCTGTACTTCAGGGTAACTATCTGTCGCGCAGAACCACAAAACAGCAAATATCTATCCCATTTCTTCAGATATATTTATGGGAGAATGAACATTTAGAGAAGCCTGAGATAAAACCGTAACTATCCTTCTATCTTCTAACCACCAGTATTGGCCAGGCTCATGGTTGGGTCAGGTGGGCTTGTATCTAAAGCCTCTGCCAGCCCGCACAGGGCACAAGGCTGGGTTACTCCCTGGACAGGATGCAGTGATAATATCCCTGATTAAATACAGACAATAAAAGCACCTCTTCTCTCTAATACACAATCTATGGCCAGTCTCCTGCATTTATGTCATTAAAACCACTTAATGGACAAATCAAGAATTAATAAGACCAACAAGGAAAACTGTAGAGAAAAGGACAAAGCAGTTCCTGCAATTCCAGCAACTGTGTGAACGGTAGGAATGTAGGAAATGTGTCCCTAAGCTTCCCTCCCCTGTCAGCCAAACATCACAAAGCCCCGAGGGCAATGCACAGCATTGCTGTACGCATATATTATCTCCGGCTGTTCTCAATGCCCACTGCTACCACAGGGGCGCGCAGCTACTGATGGGGGCAATTCTGACCTGCCTAATAGGACGTCATGGCAGTAGCTGGCAGTCGTTCCTCAGAGACAGAAAGCCTACGAGCAAACGCAGGGCAGGGGCCAGTGTAAATAACGTCTGCTTTATGAGCTGTGGTCAGAAAATGTTTAGTATGCACTCCAAATGGCTGCCAGCATTTTTTTTGTGTGCGTGTGTGTGTTGCCGTGAGTTTATTACACAAAGCCGTTCCTTCCCCACTTTCGTAGTGAAACGCAGGGCAATAAAAGCCCGGCTGTAGACCAGCAGTCTGCCGCGGGAAAGGGGAACTCGCCGTCGAGCCAAAACAAACCTGCGTCTTTGCTATTTTTCAACTTCGGCTTTAAAATGGGTTTATTAGGCTTCTGTGCTGAATAAAGCTTCAGAAGCCGGCCTGCCATGTCTGTGTATTAATCACTACCAAGTGCGGGGGCCTGGCTTCATTTAAGCCCCATCTCCTCCTCACCCCCGCCCAGAAGGGGTCATGCGATCTCTATCCATCCATCCATCCATCCATCTTCAGGAACTCTGCAACCCTCAATAGAAGAATCCATCTGAAGATGCAGCTGAGTTTATGTATATAATGCATGTCAAATACCTCAAAGGTAGCATCAGTTGCCATGGGAATAAATGGAGAATAATCCACGTTTTCTGATCTGTTGAATAACTGATACAACAACAAAGCTGTTTTTAATAGATTGATACAAATGGCTGTTGATAATTCAGCTTCATCCAGAAATGTGAAATGTTATATTCAGCATTCTGCAATCAATATTACGCATGAATACTACATTGAATGTGTGATGAATTAACTGGTGCATGATTCCTTATGGGTGAAATCTGGACAATAACAGCAGGAGATCATTGACTTGACCTGTATTTCCTACAGGTAGTTACTGCCTCCATACTGCCCCATTTCCTTCCAGCAGAAGTAATGGATCGTCACGCCGACACTGTGTCCCTGATCAGTTTCTCAGTGATTGATCAGTAATGTCTGAGGATGCTGTAAAGCCACTCTATCCTGCATCAACAAATCAAATTCAAAGCAAAACTTCTCAAATCCTGTTTGTTTAGTACCTTAAATGTCTGTCTGCACATATTTTTTGAGTTATTTGTATTTCACTTGAATTTATAATGTATAGTTTATAATTTATTAAACATTGTTTTATTTAGAAACAAATATATATTGCATTGTAACATAAGGATGTGGTAGTATACATTTGTCAAAGGTAAGTTTTGCTTGCATATAAAATGTTAATGTGTCAGAGTATTATAATATTTATGTGAAAATTCATTAAAAGATTTATATAAAACACCCATCAAATGGCATAGCATTCCTTGTTGTGAGTTACACTTTGGTGCAGCACACTGAATAACCCTGACTTTTAACATGCTAGCTGTACAGATATGTTTTTAAGGGAAATCGAGTAGTATCATTTGGAAAGGACTAGTAATCACTTAATATTTTGCATTTGGAAATTCTGTGCCTTACACAAACATGTAGACCTCTGTTTTAAAATAATGGCAAACACACCTGTAAATCTCATTGAAAGCTGCATCATTTTATTTGAGTTTTGAATTAGCTGTCAAAAAATATCAATATTGGGAACAGATCATTAGCGGCACACTTTGGTACTCTTATAAAGACATGTTAATTTATAATTACAGTTCTTTCTGTAACCTACATGTACACACACTCTGAAACTTACATGTACACACATGCAAATCTCCCTAAAAACACAGATGTTGCTTATGCAGCTTAATAGGCAACATCATAAGGTAACTAACACGTCATCGGTCGGAGGTCTGCATTCCGCGAACTAGACGAACGATTCTGATGACATGCAAGCAGACTGGGCGACGCTGTGTGCGACGTGCCATAAAGACAATGATGTCATGCAAAAGTCTGCGGTGCTCACACTCCAGGGCATCTTGTAAGCGCATTCATTTCCATATCCAGGAAGTGGAAAAAAACGGAACACATTAGTGTCTGACTGCACTTTTCCAATACACACTTGGGTTCAGAATAAGCCTGGCAGAAAGCCACAAAAGCAAACACAAAAGGGAATAAAAATCTCAGTCCGTATTTTACTCATGACACAGAGGCCTAAAGTCGGCCATGCTTTCCTTTACAGTCACATGTTTATATCTGCTATTCATAAGCAGGCCAGCTTCAGGAAAAACTGGTGTGCGTGTGAGTGATTAGGGGGCGGTTCCGAATTATGATTTGGTTACAGCTTAAGTCTCACGTCTCCAAGCCTGGTAGTGCCAACAAAACCCTTTTGTGCCTCAAACCATGCTATGGTGCATGAGGCTGCCATTTCTGCATCGACTGTTTTTAAGATATGGCCTTTTTTAATTCAACAGGGGAAAATTACAATAAAAATGCAACAAGAAATTATTTCTTGCAAGGGGTAACGTTTTATTTTATGGATGTTAATTAAGAGCGCTGAAGACGCAAACTGCACTGGGAAAAAACTGTCCGGGTTTTTCCACCCCAAGAGGTATGCAGTCAGCATGGAAAGTTCAGGTCCAGAAAGTACAAATCCAGACCAAGGTTTTGTTTCAACCAACCAGTTGAGTACTCTGTGACTGTGACTCTTCATACTGAACTGGTTGGTTGAAACAAAATCTGGGTCTGGATTTTTACTTTCTGACCCTGAAATTTCCACCTGCTGGAGTCACTAACAAATCCTGCTTTCAGTTCCTCTAGATATCATAATAAAGAAAACGGAATAAAGCTAAGTAAGTTATTAAAGTCTATTAGAGTATGATCTTTAAATTTAGACAAGTGAACCAGGAATCTTGCATTTTGTTATATTTCAGGAAAGCTACATATACAGTAGCTATAGACGTCCAAAAGGACCATTTTCGTGCTCTCTGGGCAATGACATGGTGAAATTATCTGTATCCTAAAATTATTACTGGACATTAAATCCAATTTGTCACGCCTTTTTAGCAAATTGCCCTTCCTAAGCCCCAACGTACAGGTAAGTATTTGTTTAGGTAAGCGCTGAACATTTCCACTGAACATTACACTTGAGGCACTACCAGACCAAAGCAAAAAGGCGATTTTTACACTTGTGAAATGCTCTGTATAGTGTCCCTTTATGTATAAAGGCTGAAACTGCAGGAGTGTCTCGTGTCAAGAAGACATCGTGGTGTCAGGGAAACGGACCGTCAAGGAAACACTTAAATTAACAAACCAATGCATGTATTTTTTGAACCAGTCACACATACAGTCTTTAGCGAGTAAAGCCTCCTGTTTGACTGACGAAAGCTGTTTTAGGACGATGCTTCACGGCACTTGCATGGAGTCAGATGCGAAAGAGTCACGATTGTGTTGATTGATGTCGTGCGCGTCGGAGAACAATGACTCGCCGAAGATAAAACTCCAGATAATAACCAGTCAGGCTGCAGCTTCCTGCTACTAATTTTGGTTGTAATTGTTCCGGGAAACAAAAAGAAATGCCAATAATGAGAAACAAAGTCAGAATAATGATAATAACCGGATAATGAAAATACGCTTAAACTGATATGCTTTAAAAAAAAAAAACTCAACACTGATTTTTAAACCATTTAGCAACTAGAGTGCAATAAGCAGTTTATTTTTGTGGCATTAAATAATCTCTTTAAAAATAACCCAAGTGCCTTTGACAAAATTCGTAGGCCAACACTAGAGGCAGCAGGAAGTGTCTGGATTATATCTGGGCTCCGTTAGACATGCTGAAAAACAGGCCTACTGTACAAGCCACACGTGCGCTGACGTATCCGTCCAAAGCGCACGGCGACGAGGGCCGTTTCAAGCAAAACAAACCGGCCGCGAGCCTGCACTTCTTCATCGGTCCTCTTTACGCTCCCGTCAAATTCGTCTCGCCCGACATTCAGCCACGCATGAAGGGAGAAATCTCGTAGCTAAGCTGACGCTTAATTCCCCTCTCCCGCGACTGGCTTCCTGCTTGCGCCGTTCCGGGGACGGCTGGCTGCGGCTCCGGCTGGCTGCGGCTCCGGCTGGGAGAGCGACAGAGCGTAGCCGCCGACTGGCGCAGTCGGACGAGCCTGCCAGAGGCTGCGGTGGGCTGCTGTTAATGAGCATTGTAAACCTCTTAAACACAATCATGCGGGCTTCACCCCGCAGGTAATGATTTTCACATGTCTCCCCTGTGCCCATGGCAGAACCCAAAAATCAGTGTCAGGACGGCACGGCGGCCGGAGCGGGTGCCAGGCGATCATTTGGGACCGCAAACGCATAAGAGTGTTTGGGACCGCACTCTCTAGGACTGACCGCTTTATGGCTAGGGTGTTTCCATCAGCAGGAAATGGTGCCGCTCGCTTGCAGGCTGGAGAAAATCTTAACTGGCTAAAATCACTGTGGGGAAAGTGATGAGCGTTTTATTCAAGGGAAACTTGCTGTTAATGTTTAATTAAAAAGAAAACAAACAAGCATTACACAAAACACACTGCATTGATTACCGTTAAGACTAATAAATAGATTGAGTCCAAGCTGTAGACAGAATACAGCCCGAATTTTTTAAGTTTTAATCTTTCGGCGTATGTAAATATGGCGACAATTCAGGATAATGAACAGCGAGCAAATCAACAGTCAATTTAACTGCAACGAGATAATGATAACAGGAATAAAATGCTTAATAAAATAAGCTCTTAACATCTATAGGCCATGTTAATGAGCAGGTGCGTGAATGCGCTCTCCAAACAGCATAAATGGAGATCTGGAGAAGCAAACTTCGGAACGGCTATTAGGATCTCCGGATACCTCTGATTACGGCTCGCTTTAGTTACAGAAACCAGATTCCACAGAACGTGTCGGCTAACGTGAGATTTTCGGGGCTTATGCATTGAATTATACTAGATGATTATTACAAAAGAAAGCTTGAAACTGGCATGATGTATTAATTTAGCATTTGCAGTAGGCCTGCATCTTCAATGGCTGCTTCTGCAGAGGAGCTGGAAGCCAAGCATGAGGAATAATCTGTTTCTCTGTCTGCTTCATTATAATAAAATCTTTACATGACAGCAAGAGACTCTTTTGTCTGAACGGATCCATTTGTGATCCGCAGTTCCATTTATCAAAAAAAAAAAGCCCAGTCCTTAGGAATTCACATCTAACAGCTGCTGCTGGTCTCTAGAAGGATTAACTGATTTTGATGGTGTGTATACGGCACACTGATTCATGACGGGTTTTAACGGGTAGCTTTGTTAATATCCCTTTTGTCCACATTGAGGTGATTTAAGTAGCGATGCCTATGAACTATATGTGTTCCTAAAAATAACACAGGCCACAGGTTGGGGGTTGGGCATATGGGAGGATGGTTTCGGGACACTGGATTAGGGTTAGTAAGGCTGCTGCAGGCCTCTGGGGTTCTGCGGGCCGTCAGATGCCAGGCAGGGCTACCTGCGCCGGGCCCTCGCTAAGGCCGGGTCACTCTCCCCTCAGCGGGCCGGACGGCAGATCGGACCCATTAACTCCAAACAGCTGGCCCGGCAACAGAGAGGAAACCGGCAATAACTCCACATCAGCGGCCCGTTTCCCAAGGAAGCATAATCAGCTAACAGAGCGATTCTCTGTCCCCCCCCCCACCCTGCACCTGTAAGGCCTCAGCCCCTATTTTTCTCCCCCCTGACTGGAGACACTTTGTCAAAGCTCTCAAATTCTGGGTTTTGCAGTAAATGGGGACAAAGTGTCGCGTCCCCAGCTCACGGGCAGGATACGGCAGTCCCCGACGACCGAGTGACATAAGCCTGCATAAAGCCGGCTCCACACACCCTTATTCACAGGGAACCTCTCTAACCATCTAACGTGTAGAGACTCTGTATCTATAAATGACATCAGAGGGTTCTGTCATGCCCTTTCATGTGTCCTAAAACAATAGCCCGCAGTTCTGATTTCCATGAATGGATAATACTGTCTGCACGGCAGCTACCAGAGGGGACCTCGGAAGTATCATTCACCTCTACGGCACTGGCTTTCGAGAACCAAACATGACGTTAAAATAGTATCAGATTATATTCACCAGTTGCTTGGTTGATTATGTTGGTGAATCTATGATTGGCTGAAGGACAGCTTAGTAGATACATTGTGTATACTGCTATACAGGCTGTCCCCAGGTAATGAACGAGAGTCTGTATTTAAGTCAAATTTGTAGGTAAGTAATAATAATAATAATTAATAATAATGATGATGATAATTGTTATTATGTTGTGCATGCAGTCGGAATTACAAGCCGTTGTATTTAACTATAACTTGTTATACAGCAGGCTTTATGGCAGCCCGTTCACAAGTACGAGCTGTCCGTAAGTCAGACGTTCTTAACCCAGGGACATATTATATATGTATTTGGTGTGTGTGTGTGTGTGTGTGGGGGGGGGGGGCTCAGCAGGCTAAGCCTCTGTGCCCCTGATCAGAAGGCCTCTGGCTTGTCTGGCCTTGGCAGCACAGTCACATGCCAGTGTGTTTGCCCCTCACCCCCAAGCTTGCTCTCATCGGTATAGAGAGCTAGATGGGGCAAAATTAAAAGGCAATTACCCCATGGGGATTAGTGACGTATCACTGTTCTATATGTACTGTATACTCTATGTACTGTATACCTGTTAGTAACAGGAAGCTTTTTGGACTGAATGCCCGTGAATCCCATATGGACAAGATGCCACCCTGGGCCATTTCTGCATGCAACTCACAAGTCAACTCATTCATTATAACTACGCTCTTCTCACTGGTGGGAAGGAGGAGTCAAGCCAGCGGCTATGAGGCAGCGGATCGCATCCGGCTGGGGTTGGCGATGAAGGGGCAGCGATGAAGGGGGAGCCCTCCCTGCAGGCTGGCAGGTCGCCAGGGAGGCGCATTCCTGAACCTGAACAAACAATAAACACAGCAGCGGCACTGCCGTGCTGGACGAGGTCTGGGGAGGTCCGGGAGAGGTCAGGGGAGGTCCGGGCGAGGTCCAGGAGAGGTCCGGCGAGGTCCGGGCGAGGTCCAGGGAGGTCCGGGCGAGGTCCCGAGAGGTCCGGGCAAGGTCCACATGAACAAAAAGTAATCCCATATGATCCTCCTTCCGCGTCATTGACACTTCAACAATGCCACTGGCGCAAACAGGAAGAATAAAA
>JAODKM010000044.1:19149170-19165329 GCA_026780845.1 Petrocephalus sullivani | reverse complement strand
GGGAGGCCGGCGGATCGCCGGGCGACGGTCCCGGGGGCCCCTCGCCGGGCCCCCCACCAACCAACACCACCCCTTTTTTCCTCCTCTCTCCCCCCCCCCCCCCCCCCCCCCCCCACTACGTTGTACAATTTTGCATTAATGACTCGCAATCCAAAATCACGGCGGTCGCTCCCGACGAGACGTGACATCATCGGCAAATGCTGCAGGTACGCCTATCGTCTGGCCATTAACGGCGCCCTAGGAACTGCGCTCCTGTCTGCGCCGGGACGGCACAGAGGATACAGAGCCGTGTAAGGACACGCAAACACACTGAAAAAACAAGTAAATAAAAATTCCCGGGCACCTATCGGAAGCCGCCATTTCAGAACGAGAAGACGTCATGAGGCAATGTCAACCAAGCCTGCAGAATATTATTTTAGGATCTGCACATAGTTTAAGCCCGGGATGGCGCGGTGTCACCGCACACTGTTATTTTTTAAATGCAGAACAGGCAGACTCCTTCCACCAAAACCAGAAGTCTGCACTTTACAGCATTCCCAGGGACCATTAATGGGGCACACATGTAGATCAGTTATGGAATCGATTAGCTGCGACGTATGTGGTCCTTTCATATAATCATTAATGGCATTTGGGGACACGTTTTAAACGTAGGGGATTGATCCGTGCTGTTCTCACTTCTTCAGTAAGGAGAAAACTCTGTTATTTAATCAGTGAGCTCCCAGAAAAGGCCCTGGAGCCAATCATCAGTCTTTCTACGACATTCCAGCACCCCTTCACATTTCATTCCTCCAACAAGAGCAAAGCGCACTACTGTTTTTTTGGGGATTTTTATATCTGGGAAATACTCACATAAAAATATTGCAGCGGTAGTGGGAGATAAATGTTGTGGCCGTCTAACCCTTGCAGTGCTAATGTTTGGTGCTGGGGCTGGCTGTCTACGCCACATTCCTGGAATGCTCTAGGTGTTGCACTTTGTCAGCTTATTTAAAAAGCTGACTTATTAGCTTCATGCTTTGTTGGGGGCGGCTGTTTCGCCCCTGCTCCAGCACTGCTCACCCCGGTACCTGGGCATTCACTGGAGGCGCAGCCTAGCTGCACCTACACCTAGTCGACTCCTTGACAGCATGTAAGTTTGTAGTGTGCTATTTGCCTCATGTGTACGTCACGTCTGCTAAATAAAGCAAAGTAAAGTATTTCAGCATCTTACTAAATGCACTTGACTGTAGGTTGATACTGTGGGGAGATCAAGCATGAGAGCAAGGCGGTTTCTCTCCCATTTGTCGAATCTCACGTGCCGTGTGCATTATGGTGGGGGCTGGGCATTGAGGGGGTGGGCCATCGCCAGACGCATTGCCTGCATACCCCTATCCTCTACCCCCTTAAGTCCCCCTCCTCAGGTGTTTCTACTATTGTGTAAGGGAGCCAGGGCCAGGCTGGACAGCGAGGTGGCCAAAGGAAAGGCGAGTGGTGGCAGTCGGTCCCGAGCCCCCCCCACCCGGAAAGGCATCTCCCGGCCCCGCTATTGGCAGGCGATGGTGCTCGCCCCCGACGTGGGGAGCTGCTTGGTGAGATTAGCGGGAGGCTCATAAAGCCGCTGGCACTCTGGAGTCAGGCTTCATTTTACAGGACTGTTTGTGCCTTTAACAAATAAGTAACAAATGTGTTTTTCTTCCTAATAAAGATTTCTATTGTTTCATCGAGTCGGGGAGCGGATAGGAAGCTCTCAGGGTCCCGCGACAAGCGTACAGCTGCACCCGCCTACATGCCTGAGCTGGCTCCTTAAAATACATATTTAGAATAATTTCATTTCGGTAACTTGGTTTTAGTAATTTATAAACACACTCATAACAAATAATAATGCATTCGTAAAGTATTATAAACCTGGCTATAAATATTTATTAAAAGACGTAACACATCATAGCCATGCATATTATGCATTATGGACGCTTTATTTCATGTATAATGCACTTTAGATACCTTAATAATGCATTATAATGGCTGGTATATAGGTATCTAGAGTGCATTATAGATGAGAGCTTCCCAGAGCATTCATAATGCATAATACACATGACTATAATGTGTTATGCCTTGCTATAAATATTAATAGCCATGTTTATAATGCGTTATGAATGTGTTACAATGAATTATAAGAAGAAATATTAGGCTTTATGAATATGGGCTTCTTAGAAGGCGTGACTTTCACTTACCTTAACACCTTAATCCCACGCCAGAGCCTTCGACAGCAATGATTTTAAATCCACCCCATAGGTACATGTTTTTATATTAAGTTCAAAAATACATTTACCCACATTTTATATAAAATTACTGGAATGGGAAAAAAACGATTGACCTAAATATAAGAAAGCTGCTCTTTTAACTAAATTAAATCTATCTTTTATAAGCTGGGCGGTGGAGATGTGGGAACACTTAATATTTGTTTGATAATGTTATTAAGAGCCCATTAAACACGTGACTTCCTTTTGTATATGAGCTTTTCATTAAACTTAACACGGGAGAGTCCACATAAAAAGTAATTATTCTATGAAACACTTGAAAGCCCAGCTCTGTCACACTACTCTTCATAAGCCATCAGTACTGCTCTTTTTAAAAATAGCCATCATCCTGAATGGCTCACGTCTAGCAAAGGAAAGCAGGATGCATTTAAAGGAGAGGTTAACATACGGTCTAATAATTCCAAACTCTTTACAGTCTCTTGAATGATGAGAACAAGCCTTTGAAATACAAGCACACTGTGAGAATAAATGGAAATCTCCAGGTCAGGGCCGATGTTACTCGTATCGGGTCAAAGTGCTCCCTTTTCTAGCTAAGCCCTGTTCGTCTGGACCTCAGCGCTCCCCTCTTCATCTGACCTCGAATGAAGCATTTCCACAGCAATGAGGATCGAGTACCCTACCTGAATGGTGCGAGGAAGTCCCCAACCTCATGATAATAAGCCTGGCTTACCGACTGCTACACCAGGGTAGAAATACACATAGATTAGCTCATTTAAAACTGTAAAAAGTTATGGGTCTTAAGCACGGAGCTTGTCTGCCGCTGATGCCAAGTCGTCAAGTTTAACGATTAGAGCAATAAAGAAAATGCCATCAGGAACCCTGAAGACAGAAGAATGCCATCTATACGGTCACTGAGATTAAATATCCACACAACAGCACCCAGGACATTTATTAACATTTTTAATGGTTTTATTGTAACTGACGCAGAGCAGGGTTACTCAGTCCCCTGAGGGTGAGGGCCGTGCTGACGGGCCCAGCACTGAAATCGCTCTGCCGACCCTGGGGTTCAAATAGCACCCTTCCGGTGACGGGCACGGCAAAAGGATGTGTTACACTGTGGGGGGGTAACCTGTGTGGGGGTGAGTGGAGCAGACCAAGAGCGTTCTGGGGGTGGGGACGCGACCCCACGTCCTGCCAGTGTGCCCCATTGAGCTCTGCTGCTCCATGCGGCTCAGGGCAGCGCTCCTGTGTGCTCAGAGGGATCGCTGGTTTTAATTACAGCTCCACAAAGGTTCCTCCCTGATCAAAGGCCCAGTGTTTTATTTACATGATGCACAGCTCTCGCAAAGGCCCGAATGCCAATATTATTTTTGGGACGCGTTGGATGCGGCCGCGATGTGGCTGGGGGACCCTGTGGAGCTGGCGGGGGGGTGCGGAGGGGGTGATCTGGGTCATGGAGGGACGGCGGGCTTTTCTGGGACTGAGCCAGCTTTTCGACATTAGTCGCCCAGTGCTGACCCTGGGGAGCCCCCAGATAAGCGCACAGTGCAATCCATTTCGTGGAGGGGGGGCAGAATGGCGGGGACATGGTTCCGGCTGGGGTTGCGTGTCGGGAACATGACCCTAACCCCCCTTCCAGCTATCTACAGTGCAAATCTAAAGCCCGTTATTATGAGTCCTGTACTTGGCATATCTCAGGCCAATTTAGAACATCAACACCATCAATCACGCAGCAAAGGCCCAACCAGCTGGGTGAACCTTGCTGTCCTGGGGAGCCATTTGTCATCCGGACGCGTCTGACTTGCATGTATCGCTCTCTTGCTCCCAGGACAATTTTCTCCCCCCTCCACAGCCCACCAAATATTCCCCCAGCTTTCCGGAAGCACATTATTAGCGCTTTGACCAAACATGGACATGGCTTAGCCATGGTTGTTTTGGTTCTGGATTGACCACCTCAGTCATGCAGGAGAGGACAGGCATTTCTGTCCGGGGGTCACCTGACCACCTGGCCATACGTCTCACTCTGTAGCCCTCACAAATGGTGAGCGCCATTTACATCCACGGACAAGACACGATCGCTCACTGTATCTTGCAGCTCTTTAATGCTTTCATTCTAAAGGGCCTAAATTTTTACCCATTTTTGAAACGCGACGACAAAAAATATTAACAATTCACAAGTACAACAACTTAAGCTCCTATTTGAACTGGAACCAGTAGGTTTTTGATCACGGGTTCGAGTCCCAAAGTTTTCGGCAACCGTTATCTTATCCTTCCTGCTAGCGGACTGGCGTGTCCGTATTCCAGGAAAAAAATGCGACAGACAAGTATTTTTTGATCCTACAGAAAAATATTTTTATACGGCACTTCATGGATAATTCTTTGGAGTGTGGAGGTTATGAGTCAATAAAATTGTCTGGACTTTCTCTGTAAACAAGAGGGATTTTCAAAGTCTTCTGATAATACAGTCTCTTGTTCCTCAATTTATATGGCCTGGGTATGAAAATTAGGGCCCGCTACTTCATGTGGAGTGTGCCAGTGATTGCCGTCCTACTCCAGCCTACAAAATAATCCACTTTACTTCTTACATTTCAAGTACAAAATCTACTCTGATTGTCATGCTAAAAAAAAAAACTTTTAGTTTTCTAATATGTTTAATCATTTTATTTTTTTTATTTAATGCTATGGCACAGTATTTGTAAATCAGTGTCTTCGTTAAATATTCAGAATTGATTGTGCATGATGGTGGACACACACAGCCATTTAAAAAAAATATCCATACCTTCTTTCTTTACTGAGTGATTGGCGCAGGACAGTGTGATTGTTTGGACGTCACATGGCGCTAAGTTACGATTAAGCCGCGGCTGCGAGAAAGCTGTCGCAACTCTGCGCGCCAGCCGGGCAAGACGGGCTGAGACACTGGGCCTGTACAGAAAAACCCAGACTGTCGGGGTGAAGAGAATAGCATTGATGTCATGGAGACTCATCAATTAACTCATTTTTCCTCCCCCCGAGGTTGTAAGAAGCACTCGGCAGCCGGGGGGCCCAGGGGCACAGAGCGGCCTTATTTGTGTAAACAGCCAAATGAAAGTCCACACTTGTTCGTCCCTTCCTAGAACAAGTGCACTACAGTGCCCGAGGAGTGCCCACGCCTAGCGCTGCTGCTCACGCTATCTCTGTGGCCAGAGCCAGCTGCAGGCCCTCTGCCGGCTCCGGGGGACGAGGACGCTCGCACGCTCGCACACTGACTCGCACGCTTGCTCGCCTTCATGCACCCCAAATCAATCGCCCTCAGTTAGCAAACTCGCCCGATTTAGCCCGACAAAGAACAGGGACTGCATTTTTTTTTTTACACCAACCCCTCTTCCTACAAGAAGGACAATTCACTTTGGTTGTGATGTGTCAGTTATCTAGTCCTTTCCAAACTGGCAAGCTTTAATAACACAATTTTCAGCTGTACAGTATATTTGTTTTTAATGGACTGATTTGTCTTGTTCCCATCGCCGCTGATGGATGTTGCGCCAAAGCGCCAAATCGCTCACGCTAAGAATCTTCATGCTCACATTTCAATGCTAATATTTTCATCAGTCTCAATTATTCATTATATAAGAAATGGACTTACAGTGAAAATACCGTGGTTTCCTTTGGAGTAAGGCACTGTACTAGCACTTGTTCCAGGCAGCGTTTAGCTAATTAAGTTAAATTACATCATATTGTACTTACCTCCATATTCACATTCCTAAATGATTAGGCAGTTTGCGCAATTGACGATTTAGAAATAAAGCAAAGGGTTACATTTCTTACAGCTGGAAAGAAACTAGCTGCATCGTAACTAAATGCTGTTCAGTTCACAGCGATGTGTGGGAACTCTCATTGCCCGAAAACCCAACAACCTGCCGACAAACCGCGCTCTTAACTCTTAGTTCCAAAACCTGGACCTTGCCTCTTTTGAACCGGGAACCAGGTCCTGGTGGAAGCTTCTGGTCACTCAGCCAAAACAGAAAACAGCTACTCTGACCGAGGCCTTTGTGAATAAGGAGGCCGTGTGTACAATCGTGCACATACACACTGCCCTTTGATTCTACATCACTCTCAAGGTCTTAACCGCTTGGAATGTCACCTAAATGGAAAACAGTCCATATTTCAAACACCCAATAGAAGTGTTTACAACTTAAGAAGTGTCGTTAGTATTGAAAAATGCTTGAATATAGTAAATAGAAGACTTTTTGTCTGTTTTGAAGTAATAAATGATGCCCATTCCCTGAAGTTTGGAGCTCTGAGGTCCTACTGTGTTATGTGTAAGTCGTAATCTTGGCTCGGACCCCCACTCTGTCGTTTTCATATTTCTCAAATAAAATTTGTCGACGTTATAATATTTTCCTTGGAAACTGTCCATAATCGCTCATGTCACTCTGCTGCCCAGACAATAGCTCAGTAACCAAACAGTGGAGCGTTTTGTTACTTTTTGAACCTTTGCGTCTTCGCACCGTTGACTTTTGTATTGTTGCACTATTTGTAATTAAGAGCCCTTTCGAGAAATGAGCGAAATGTGCAATTGGGAGAAAATGTGCGGCGGCCCCTTCGGGGTTCCCATGCCTAACGAATGACCTCTCTCCTCTGCTTCTCATTGGCTACCTGATGAACGACCGCTCTCCTCTGCTTCTCATTGGCTACCTGACGAACGACCGCTCTCCTCTGCTTCTCATTGGCTACCTGACAAACGACCGCTTTCCTCTGCTTCTCATTGGCTACCTGACGAACGACCGCTCTGCTCTGCTTCTCATTGGCTACCTGACGAACAACCGCTCTGCTCTGCTTCTCATTGGCTACCTCTGCTGCTCCCATAAGCCCTTCTGTTCCCCCGAAACACTTGTCACCGGCCATGCAGCTTTAGTCTTGCCCAAGGCTGTACTCTACTAATTATTTTTCCTTGGAAGTATATTATTATATTATTATCATTATTGAAGTTCATGGAGAGTCTGTGTTTACAGAGCTGGCCCATATAGATTTAGGTAATGCCTCCTTCTCACCAGGGACCGACAGAGTTCAGTTGTCTCAGTGTTAGAGCGCTTATTCTTTTCTGTGTTTTTGGTGTTGCAAAGCCTTCGGAACGCATCTCCATCATAAGTCGGTGACTACCTGTATACTTTTTTAAAAATAATTTGGAATTTATTCTCTTCAATGGACATCAGGGCCTCGAACTGCAGAATCTATGTAATTATTATTAGGAAATTGGATTATTGTTTAGATACGAAAACACATCATAGTAACTTGTTACATTAAGGCCCCATCCATCACAAAAACCTTGCACCTGAAATCTGCCTCCAGATGACCAGACGTCTGGGCACATGTCGATGCCAGTGACAGACTCCCCCAAACAAAAACAGCCCAGCTTCGATATTTACTTCACTGCATTCCTGTCGTCATTAGCCTGTGTAGATCTCTCTCACGGGGCAGAGGCCTATCAGTGGCGGAGGGAGGATATTTTGACAAAATGCTAATAATTGCACAGCTAAATGAAAGCCCCAAGCTGTGAAAACATGCGGTTTGGGCTCCAGAAGGAGAAGAAAGAGAAGCTGGTCAGCGGTAAGGTTCAGCATGCACCAAAAGGCTGCGGTCCGGATCAGGTAGGGCTTCCTGTTCCAATAAACACAACCTCAGGTGACAACCGGAACCCTACATCTTCGCCTTGTACGTCTAACAACTTAATAAGTGGCTGTTAGAGGCTTCCTGGACAAAATCCAGACCCAGACGCCTCAAGAGGCATTCCCAAAGAACAAAGAGAGGGCCCTTCATCACACAGAGTCCGCCACAATTGGGACAGCCACATGGTGGGAAATCTTATTCCATATGCCCAAGAACGAGTGAGAGAGAGAAAAGAAAATTTCACTGTTTTTCATGAAACCAAAACTTTTTCCTTCTTCCAGAAGTGACTAGTTCACAATTTGATTTGGCATTTGGATAATAATGGTGAATGTTTGGGAGGCATCGCTGCAGGTTTTACAAAGAACAGAACCACGGTGATCGAATGCGTTGTTTTTGCCGCACACCTGTTTTATGTATGCTTTTGGCGGTGCAGCGGGATTGGGATGGAGGGACAGGTGGACATGGCACGGCGGGTGGCGACCTGCACCTGCCCAAGTAACCTGACTCAGCAAGGCTAGCAAAGCGCAAGCCCAGCATTAAAGACTGTTTAAGTCAACCTGACAAAATACACTATGCCATCTTTCATCTTTCCATGCCATCTACACCGGTAACCGACAAGTAAAAGTCATTTTGGAAATAATATTAATGCATGCATGCGGTTTATGGTTTTCGGGTAATTTGCACTGCAAAGAGATATTTCATTCATCAATTTTCTAACTGCTGTGATAGGTTGGCACCCCGTCCTGAGTTGTTCCCTGGCCGCCGGGATAGGCGAGTTTCAGAAAATGGGTGGATGGATGGATTGCTCGATCTTCGAACAGCATATTCGGGGCAGAGATAAGGAGGCCCCGAGCCTCTCCCAGGCAGCAGAGCACACAAAGCCCGGGTGCACTCGGGCACATGTACAGTCAAACGCTACAGGCAATTTAGAGACATCAAATAGCCAAACTGCCTGTCTTGGTGCCGCGGGAAGAAAAGAATGCGCGATACTGAAGGGCAGAGTGGGGATTTGAACCCCTAACCCCTGGGTATTAAGGCAACAAAGAACCTCCACCCACAAGATTAAAAATTGCTTAAAATGCACTGTCCCAAAGAGGACACTGCATTCGCCTCATACATTTAACAAGAAAAATAAAATACATATCAGCCTTGTGCCTGGGCACATGACATTATTATATTATTATATTAGGGATGTATTTTAGATGTCTGGGTAAATAGCTGAATGCATTGCAGGGATACATTAAAGGCTGGGCCGGTGATTAGTGAGGATGAATGACCATCACTATCACCCCCGGCATGTCGTGTCATTTGTTCTTAATACGCCTGGGATGACATATGAAGTACGGGCAGGTATTAGCGTCCACAGCCCCTTCAGCGCTCAGCAAAGCACTTGCTGAGGGACGGACACTTGAGGCTGTCAGGGAGCGACCTGGGCAGGGCGGTAGACTCGGGGCCGGCCGACAAAGGGCAGCAGTCACCCCAGTCGGGGACGCGAGCTGGGGGACACAGGCCCCCATTGTGAGCCCTGAGCGCCCCAAAGCAAAGCGTGCAGAGGAAGGACCCGCAGTAATACGAGAAGCCGACTCCAGCGTCGGATCAATACTCCCAGGTCGTATGGGAAAGAGTCAGATGGCAAGGTGTATCGCGCCGTGTTTATACAAGTGCTGACCTCCGCCGCGGCTGCGAAGCCCTGAGATGCTGCTTTGACCCGAATGTCAGACGCGTCGCAGTGAAGCGACCCGGCGAATTGGTTCAGGTTCCCAAGGTCTCTTCACGATACTTTGAAACGTCAGGGGTGCCAAACACCTGTTAAATATCACCAGGACCCAACATTAAATATGAACATGCATTAAATAAGTATGGACATCATACCTTGGCGTTAGTAGGCCTGTGAACAGACCGCACTAGTGCACAGGACCTTCTGACATAACAGCAAACAGCATGGAAACAGCATCTCCTAGCTTACACACTAAAATCAATTTTCCACAAAGTAAATATCAATATATAAAAATAAACAATTATAATTTCCCCTGTCGAATCAAGTATCTGCAATTTTATTTAACTAATGATATTCTGTATATTTATTTCTGTTGCAACTGAAATATCATTTTGCATTAAACAATGTGGCCATAAATCTGAAATTTGAAAACAGGCTTCTGCCTTCAGTGTATGCGCTCATTATCCTTCTTACAATTATTATTACAACAATTATTGTAATTATTATTTATTGGGCAGTTCCCTGTGCTGCTCACCGAGTTGTTAAATCCCTCCCGTTTTATACATGAACATTTGTAAGGGTTTTAATAAGAAATTTATCAGTTTCTCCCTATTTCAAAACATCGACAGGCCTCTGTCAACCTGTCCTGGTCCTCTGATCCATTTTCAACATTCATATGTTTAGGGTCTCTGCATGTTTGGCTTTTAAATAAAATTTTTCTTTTGTAAAATATTTGGATATAAACTATCTGTATGATATATGTTCCATGTATAGAATATTACTGAAATATTTGAACAGGCATTGTTGAATTTGGATGAAAAACTAAAACAGAAATATAGTTAATTATAATCAATATAAGATCTACGGCTGATTTATAACCACACTTACATTTGTTTTAAGATCACATCAATAATGAACAATCCAATATCACAGCTGCTGATCCGCTGCCAGCTTCACATTATTAACTATTTGATCCGGCCCACATTACAAATAATTTCCGATTTATAAGTACCCCTACAATAAAGGCAGCATTGTTGCTTGAAATATGAACAATTTAACCTGGAATGGTAACTGTCTGTTCTTGCAATATGAGATCGACCCCCCATATTTCATTTCACTCCTGCTGATAGCATTTATCAGCGAAATCCTGATAAAAACAAAATATGCAACTTAAGCCAGACCATAACTGAGCCGCGAAGGTAGACAGGATTACCGAAGGCATGGAAGGACAGATATCAGATTGTCTCGCTGTGGAGGCTATTAGCCTGTTAGCAAACTGTACTTCAAGCTTCAGATGACAGACCTTTTCAAGACTGACAGAAGAAAATATGAAACTTAAATTCTTCATGACAGACAGTTAAATGAAATAGTCAGGATGAAAAAAAAGTCAGAAAATAAACTTAAACTGAACACTTCTTCTCTCCCACACTTTATTAAATCATTTTAATCGTGTTTCAGAAAAATGCTGTCTGTTTGCTTTTTTTTATTTTTAGGAATTATACGTGTTCTTTGACTCATTGGTTGCCGCTATACAAAACACAATGCCCTATCCTTAGGGATTAAGTTTAATACAGAATCTTGACAGATGAAGCCTGGAAGGATATCAACCAGGGCAGATTTCCTAAGACCTAAGCCGACATGTTTTCTGAAATTAATCTCATTATTTAGATGACTAAAAGACTTTAATCCATGCCCATAATTCTATATATCCCATAATATTCCAGCCCCCCCCCCCCATATATCTAGAATCATTCTTTAAAATGACAAACAATGCAATGACTCCTAAAAAGAAGACACAACCAGTCAAAGCTGAAATTATACCACAAAGGTTAACTGCCTAGTCTGAGAGCTGGGATTCAGATCCTACGGAACCTCCATCGCCGCGAGTCGCCCACGGGCCAAACCTGCGCCAGCACCCGCCTGTGCACAGGGCTTGATTATCAGTTTCATGGCTCCAGTACAAGTAGGCAGTCCCTGTCCAAGCTATTGTCACTTTCCCTGCCAGACAAGGAGCCCTTTGCCTTATCTGAGGGGGGGATCAGCGAGGAGGGGGCCACGGCGATGACGGTCCCGTTCTGAGGGTCCCCCCCCTCCTCCCCCCTCCACGCCGCAGGGGCGATATCATGATCACCTGGCCAGATAGGGCCAGGAGCAGAGACTGCCAGACTGGGCTGACGTCCCAGCGAAGACTTAGCGTGAGCCTGTCCTGGAAGGTCTATGAAAGGCATCCTCAGATGGCGAAGAAAGGACCGGGAGTCCGTCTGGGCAGCCCGGTGTCTGCGGCAGGAGACTGTAGGCGCCACGGTGTAACAGCAGACAGCGGTATGCGGGGCCGTGGCGCACTGCTTCCCAGGCCCTCGGAGACCGTAAGCATCTGCTCGCTGAGAAATGACCTGCCCACTCTACTTTCTCAGTAATTGCTTTGTTTTTAAACCAAGCACGGCGACTTCTTTCCCTGGCCAGTTCATTCACTCTGGAACTTATATGCATTTGACAAAAGATTCTATTTTTTTTCTTAATCATACTAACTTGCCCATTGTTTTAAGTTGCTGCATTTTCCCGTATTTTCTATTTGCTTTCGCCCATTACCTTTAAAAACACTGCCTCACTGCTATATACAAAACTCACAAATTGTGAGTTATAGGTAATTGCGCACCTAGACTGCTTGCTGTGTTTCTAGACATGTTGTCATAACTTTATACTTCCTTTGTTCTTTCTATAACATTGGTAATGACTGTGGAATTGATATGGGTGGTTTATTCAAATAAAAAACAAATTAACGTGATTAATTGTCTACAGTATCCCCCTTTTGATTCACTTAGTGGGCCTGGTGTTCATTCCAACACTTCAGTCTTTCCCACATCAATCGTTAGATTCAGTTTGTTTGTGTTTCTTAGGCTACTATTACATCACAAGTCACATGACAAAGGTCCAATAAATCCCATCCCCATGGATAATTTCACTGCTTTCCAGCTGAATGCTAAAATATTCATAGATATCCCTTAGAAGATGCATTTTACGTGTACCACAAACAATTCTAGAATTTCTATATCCCTGATCTAACTAGACTACGGATTCTCCAAATCTAGACTACGCATTTTCAAAGCGAGGGACTGCCCCATCCTCATTTTAGCTTTATGGAAATTTACATATCGTGTGACTCAGTTTGTGATTTATAGCGTATTTTTCACCCTTAGCTGACAGACATTGTGTCTCTAGATTTCAGAAAACATTGACATGCTTGTGTTTGCTCTTTATAACAGAATATTTTCACATGACTCAAGTGTTTTCTGGATGAAAAGCATTTTAAGGATAAAAGACTGTTAACAGTTTTCTGTAAATACAGGCCAAAGGAAGTAATTAACGCAGTTTTCTTGCCTAGTCACTGCTTTTACTAATACTTAAGCTCAAATTTTTCCATATATAAAATTGTATATCGTTTTGTAATAATACACACAAATTTATTTATAGACAATTATTTGATAAGTATTTAGAAAACATTTGAAAAAATATATATGATCTCTGTGGAAATGTTTTCTGTCATCTCATTTTAACAAAGGACATACACGTCAAACTACACTGGCTTTTTCTCCCAACCACGCTAAGATTTTTTTTCACCTGCAGAATTGCATTACTGCCTAGTCAAACCTAGACTCCTTAACCTGTGATCAACTGCGCCTTGTCGGTCCTGGCGCCTAGTTAGTGTTATGGTTGTGGCACACTTAATGCGCATGCGCGACATCATACACCCGCCAGCGTCCCATAATTCCACAGGAAAGGCGCCCGAGAAAGTGCTGCGTGGGAACCGCGAACATGTCGGAAAAGAAACAAACGGTCGATCTAGGATTGTTAGAGGAGGACGACGAGTTTGAGGAGTTTCCAGCTGAAGGTACATGGCCTGCGGTCTGAGCGCCATGAACAGCGCTTAGCTAGTATTTCCGGCAGTATCTGGTGCGCTGCGGATGGCCCGGAGAGTGACTCAGCTGCGGGCTGTCGTGGCGCGTTAGCCGGCTGGCTTAGCGGCCGTAGCCGCCCCGATAGGAGGGCACCGCGCTCTGGCTGCTCAGCCGGACAGTGCCTAGTTACGCGCGGTCACACGTATGCTTTGTTAGGCTGGAAGTGCTGCCGCTTGTGTGTTTAATTGGCGTGTTTGTTGTTAGCAGGCTAGCAGGCTAGCGCTACTCCCAGGTCCGTCCTTCCAGACGAGGTCGATTCCTGATTCATTCGACGCTGGCATACGTTTCTGTTTCTGTTCCTTACCACAGTACCTCTTACAGCGGGTTGTTTGGCTCCGTCTCTCTATCCGCTCGCACCCGGCTGTCCCCCTGTCCTCCTGTCCCCCTGTCCTCCTGTCCCCGGCTAGCGGCTAAGCGGCGCGCGGCGGCGGCACGCGCGCGGGCTCGTTAGCGCCGTGCTTACGGGAGGATGCTGCTCTCCCGTTGCAGCAATTAAGTGTTTCACATTGAACGTTATGAAGCGTATTATACACGGTATTCTGCATATTAACGTAAGCATTTATAAGGTGCCTGAGGTGTAGTTGTGGTGAGTACATGTCTGAATGCAAAACTGATGTGTTTTGGGTGGTCAGCAGCATAGGAATACTTTTCGTGGCTGTAGTCATGTGTGTGTGTAATATGTAATAATTGAAGTTAGTTTTCAAAAATAGGCAATCTCTTACTGCATACATCTTTGGGAAGACATTTGTTTAGAGGAACGTTAGATGACTATTTAGTTTCCTATATTTTCCAAGTTATAATTTTAGTTTTGGACAATTTCTTTAAGTATGGTGTCATTAATGATGGTATATGCGTTTAATTTTGAGGTTAAACTTATCAGTGTTGTAGTTAAACTTATTAAAATATTGCACACTCCAAAATCCTTCCGGTGTCTGAATGTGGAACCATTGTGAAGTTAAATTTGAATTATTATTTTTGTTTTGTTTAAAATTGGAGATTGTAATGTGGGGATGACTTTCCTAAAGTTCAGAATGCAAATTGCATAGCTTGTTCTTTGAGTCGGTGTTTCCCAACCCTGTCCTCGGGGAACACCGGGCAGTCCACGTTTTTGCTCCATCCCAGCTCCCAGCCAATCAGGAACACAGAATACCTGGTACAGGCATGCTGAGAGGAAGCAAAAATGTGGACTGGCCAGTGTTCCCCAAGGACTGGGTTAGGAAACGCTGCTTTGAGTTATGTAGCCATTGACCAGTATGTTTCCAAATGGCTTAAACTGTACCTACCCTGTATTGACAGCTTTGTGCTTTTGTCTGATACCTACTTAACTTTGTGAGCTGATGTTTTTAGATTGGACTGGCTTGGACGAGGATGAAGATGCTCATGTGTGGGAGGATAACTGGGACGATGACAACGTAGAAGATGACTTCTCTAATCAGTTGAGGTACAGCAATCCACTGGTCCCTTCAGCACTGTATAAAACACCTGTTTAATAGACTTTAGATGGGGGGGGAAAGTGATTATATTAACAAAAAGTAGTAACTTCAGTAGTTGTACCTTTCAGCTGAGTAAAATTCTTATTATTGGGCATGTGTTGGTTTGTTTACTATTATGATGTGTAAGTACTACAGTATTTAGATGGACTATACAAGCATTTCATTCTACTGTCATCTGTCTTGAGGTTTGTTCTGAATTTTTTTTTTTGACTTTTTGTGGGTCACTTGAAGAGTCGTACAAATCCTCTTTGTTTTCTGGTAAAATGAAAAAAAAACCACAAATGAAAAACAGGCATCACAAGTTGAGCAAAACACTGTATAGGTTTCAAATATAAAATTAAATCTTTAAGCAGTTAGGGATTACAGGACAAGCTGGAAACCAGCATACTGTAGGTGGTCTTAAACCACAATGACTCCTCTAAGGAGACTTAAGAAATGCTGTCAATTGTATGGTTTTAGTTAACTGAAGAAGTCTTTCCTAGTAATTGGTGGTAATTCTAACACTGGGTTAGCCCGCAGCAGGTCTTCGGCAAATACAAGACCGCCTCACATTTTACCAGCTTTTTCCGATATGAGATTCGGGGTTTGTGTCGCGTTGACTTTTGTAAAAACTTTCTCTTACATCTTGAAATTATGTTCAGCATTCTGTCATCTTAGTAGAGCTCCCCGATATGTAATGTCACTCTAACCTTTACTGTGTGGTGCGCTTTGTTTCATGGTAATTAGAAGCTGTGCAGTGTTATGTTGTAACCACCATCTCTTTTTATTTTTCACTTTATTTTATTTCTATAAATTGGTGTTCATCTCAGGTGGTTAGTGACCTTTTGAGAGAGCCCTGACCGTTCTGAAGAATTTACTACCAAGTGTGTATTTTGGGACGTAAGGAAAGTAATCCTAGATTTTAGCCGATATAAGGTTTTTTTTTTTAATTAAAAAATTTTTTTTTGTATCACTTGAAGTTGCTTGAAGTGATGATGTACAGCTGTGATATGTTTGAGGCGGGGGGGATGAAGTGCATTCACTTTGTGCTTTCTGAGAACTCTCTGCATCCTCTCTTCTAACACCCATTTCTCTCTGCATCCTCTCTTCTAAGACCCATTTCTCTCTGCATCCTCT
>JAODKM010000044.1:19099250-19131245 GCA_026780845.1 Petrocephalus sullivani | reverse complement strand
GCTTTGCATTAAAGTAATTTATACCATCTTAAACCCAAGAATGTCATGGTCAAAACCTGGTTCATCCATAAGGACCATGTTCTCCAACAAACAAAGAACATAAGACTATCCAGACACAAAAACACCACTGAAAAGCACCTAAACATTTACAGCATTTGGCAGAGGCCCTTAGCCAGACCGACTTATATAAGTGCTTTAAGACTCTATAATGAATTTTTCCCGAAACTGGCGCAACGCATTTAGCCTCCTCATTCTTATGAAAGGGAAATAAGACGGAGGATTGCGCAAAACACATTTATATAATGTTTCCTTGGAAGTAAGCACTATGACAAGTTTCACCACAAGGTAATATTTCAGAACTAAGCTGAAAGCAAAGACATTTTCTGTGCATTTCCCTGTCAGATACCAGCCGAACACATTTTCTGACACATATTTCGGGGTGGGGGGAATCATAGCCCATAATGGGATAAAAGGCTCAATCAAACACAACAGGGTCGTTCCCCTTTTCACATTCATTTCACAGCTTTAAGGCTATTTTTTATTCCCAACAAGCTGGGTTATTGCACCTCTTGAAAACGACAACACGAGAAAACGATAAGTACACCAGTCAGAGTTTCCACTCAAAGCGCGTGGCCAAAGTAGATAGATGTTATACTTTAACACATAATTCAACATGTTTGAAAAAAACAGGCTATACATTTCTTCCGGTGTCCAGCAAAACTCTGCTTATGACAAGTTCAGTTTGTTCTTTGCTATAACGACGGAAAGGAGGCTCCCACTGATAAAGTGAAAGTAAACGTAATCCGGCATCTACAATAACAACAACAATAACAACTACAGTGACTGTTAGCTGGGGGTCTCTATCACAAAGCCGGATTTCTTGCTTAGCCTGATAACCTGCCGGATTTAAGCTAGCCTGGGCTACATGTAAGTGTACAGAGATAAAGTCCATTTAAACTGGGGTACCTTACATAGGACAAGTTACCCGGCTAAGCGAGATTCCCTGCTTCGTGATATAGGCCCCAGGTCTACCACCAGCGGTCTGAAAACATGCAGCTGTTTTCCTGATTCATACATTCAAACACCAGAGATGTGTCAGCAGCCAGAACTACATTCTCTGTTGCCTGGAGCCAGACAAATACTGTGTACACACATATTATTAAGGAAAATTACAAAAAAAATACATAAAACGCATTAATACAATGGCCAGACAACTTGTGACCTGATAATCCTACGTTTAAAGGCAGCAATATAATGGTTGATTTCTCGTGGCTGATTAAAAATACTGGGGCAGGAGGATAAGACCATAGAGGTAGCTGGTGAAGGACAGAACAGTATGTTACAGTTTAAAGAAATACAGAACTCATTTCACAGCGAAGCTGGCGTGAATTAGCACTGCAACATCTAATGACAGCTATTCTGTGGCTCTTTGCTTTTTTGCCTTTGAATAAAACATTCATTCGGATGAAAACATCGTGCTGATACTGAAGGCTGTCAGCCTTGGGCCAACTAAACGAAAGCAAACGTGCAAAGGATATGAAAGGTGCCAAAATGGGACGATCAATCAATGACAAGAGGGCGGTCAAGGAGTATTTGTCCCCAGCAATCAACACTTCCTGTTTGAATTGACTTGCATGCATAAAAAAGCTATTTATTTACAAAACACCTATGACAGTAGTCTGCTAGCTGTACTAAACATTTATGACTGCTATCATGCTCATGACCCTGCACAAATATAACATATTTTGGATGTCGCTTTATAAACGGAGGCGTTCGGCTTAATGACAGGCTAAAGAAGCTTCTGACCCATTAACAAAAATCACCAGGCACGTCTGTGAGGGACTGTGCCGTACCAACACAGGGAACTTCCTGTTTCCTTGGTTACCATGTAGTATGTCACAGCATCATGTCTCTACTAGAATAAATACATAAAAAATTATATGTATTTTTTAATTACATCATATTGCTTACATCTACTAAAAAATATAAAAAGATGAAAAGTGAGAGGAAGCTATCTGAACACTAACTCATTAACGTTAGGCTCGATGTCGGGGAAGTGACATCCATTGCCATCCTCTTAAGACAGGACCAGAGAAAGCCAGCACATAGCGGCCTGCCTGTCGGAACATTCCAGAACCACTTTCCGTGGTAATGTTGCATGCTGAAGCCACGGGCGAGCGCCAATTTCCAGAAAGATCTCCAAAAACGAAAGTGGGATCATTAGAATGTCAAGTTCTGGCTGTCAGTCTCTAATTGTTGCTAATACTCCAGGTCTAGTGTCTCCTTTTAATTGTACATTTCAATGACTGTACCGCTGGAGCCAAAGCTAACCGACCATGAGAGGTGCCGACGTTCATCGACAACTGGCAAAAGGCCCTCGAGCTGATCCTGAGTGTGAGCCGAGTGTCCATGAGAGGAAAAAGAAAAAAAAAGTATCATCAAACTAGAGCAAGTGCCATCAGTCCCGGTCACCAACACGCTCAGCATTAACAGCAGAGTCAGCCGACGGATATAACAGACATGTACTGAATCCTTCCTGCGTGAAAGGCCATGTCCTACATCACAACACGGGCTGCCTAACAGATCCATGCCTGTTTCCCTGGGTAGGCACCCCCTGTCTGGACTGTAACAACTAACGCTTACACACAACCAAGCCACAATACCAGTCATAAACAGACTATATAATACCCTTCAGTACAGTACACAGGATGTATTTAAAACCCAAAGGTCACAGATTGCGGATATGTGGTCATTTCTTCCAGAGCTTTCTCAAAGTAAGCTTTTTTAAAAAACATTAACTCACATTTTCAATGACTTTTCAAAACAGTCGCAAGCATCCCTATCTTAACTGCTTCCTACTACTCACTCTGACAAAACTCCAAACTCAAAAACTTTGCACACTGAACATGTACTTTAAGAAGACTTCCAAACAGGGCTGGGTAATATGGCCTAAAAATAAAATCTATTTTTTTTTCTACCTACACCCGATTTACTATTCCAATTTATTTTTTATTTTTTAAACAAGCAAAGACATTATTCAAATAAGCAGTACACATTTCTGCATGTACTGCTGTATCGATGGGGCATGGCTACTTCGGTAAAATACTTTCTGCTTTGTACAGTACTTCATATCTAGGGTTGATTTTATTTAGCAAGTAAATCCAGTATTTCTCCCCAATGTATATACAGTCACCAGATCTATGGCAATACGAAACACCACCGCATCTGTGAATTCTTTCAAGCTGAACACCTTGTTATAGTTTGGAAATGAAAGTGAAAGGAACGCCACTATTGTTACCTGCTTTTTAGCAGGCGTTTGGAGGCTGCTGCTAGTTTGCACATCTCGCAGAGCTACATGCTCCTACCACTCAGCCGCATGCCTCTGTCTAAGATACTAAAATAAGTTTGTTGTGTTGCCACCTTTAGTAGGCATGGATTTCAGACAAACTTTACAGTGGACAGTGGTTTGTTTTATGACGGACTTTGCATAACCAAAACCCCTCAAAAGACCTAAAGATACACTGCCAGTTTTCCAGACAAGCTCCGCACTTACTGACGTGTGTGCTACCATCCTGCTACTGTGTGCTGGTGTTCGAGGCAAAGCAAAATAAACTTATGCACATAAATAATACAGTGGAAACTGCTTATAGTAAACACATTTATAGTGATCAACCACTTATATGGATCAAAAGGCTTGGAACAGGACCATTCCTGTACAAATACTGGTTAAACAATTCACTTATAGTAATCAAGTAGTCCACTTACAGTGTTCATTTTTGGACATACATGACAGCATATGCAAAAAAATAAAACTAATAATTCTTTTTTTTTTTTTTTAACTTTCCATTGATAGCCCTACTTCACATTGCGGTAACCTGTCTGCTTCTGGTAGAGTACCTGGGGGGTAAAAAGGAATTTTCTCTCAGTGACAAATCCAGACTCATCAAAGCTTATGATAAACAGCCAGAAACATGCCAACGAAATGCAGCACGGAACTACAATGAGCTGTGAATACAGTACTGGGTGGTATTATAGTGTATTTGAATTATGCACAGTTCACTAATTTAATTTGTACAGTACTTTAATTTGAAAAGTGTTTGAAACAGTTGTACTGTATTTTGAAAGGCAATAACATTGAGTAAGTAGTGATGCTGTTTTATTTATCTTATATTTGTGTAATCAACATAGAAATGTCAATTACATGGTAATCTGCCCAATGAAAAGAAAAAAATCGGTTATAATTTCCCCCGACAAACACAGACATCACTATAAGCGGTTTCCACTGTATTTAGGGAACTTCATAAGCTCCATGTCAATTAGCTAGTCTACACATTGTTCTAAACCAAAAATTTTGAATGAATCAATAAAATCGATTTATCGCCCAGCTCTACTTGGAAAATTCATTCCATTTTAATGTGCATCGGTATTCCAAGCATGCAAACACAACCAAACAATACAGTTATGAAGGCAGCGCACTCCCTGTTTCATAATAGGAAAGACAGAAGCTATTCTTAAGGAACCACACTTCTTAAGCGCAAACCAAATGCAAGCAGAGAGCACAGGCTTTTAATCTGGAGAAAGCTGAACAGTAAGAATAAGAATAAAGAGGTTTAAAACTGCAACCTAAGAGAGGCTGGGGATAACGGTCTGAAGAAAATAGTGAACATCACATAACATTTTAATACTTTAAGTTTCTACATTCATGTTCTCAAATGGCACAATTCACCCAGATCCCACAACGTTATATTACTACAAGACATTTTTAAAAGCTGTCAAACATTTTCTCATATCAAGTGCCAGTTCAGAAATGTTAGTTCTGTCTGACATTCTTTTACAAACGAAAGTGGGTGGATAGACAAATTCACGGGTTCTGTTCTACATTCTTTGCTTCAGTTCTGTTACATGGAATTATGTATTCTTTTTGGGAATGGAAACTATACATGTCAGCTTCACACACGCAGGTCACCGTAAAAACCAATGACAAATTGCTAAATAAATCTTCACATTTAAAGGTTAATATTTATAAGTCAAGTTAAATACCATGCACCAGCCGTTTTCCCTTTATGTTTTGAACAATGCTGTTCAGCATAAATATTTTACTACATGCCCAACAGGCAAACTTTTTTGCCCTGGTTTACAGCGTACAAGACGACACTTCATGAACAAAAATAGTACATTTACAGTGACCCTCCAGGATTGTCCTTGGGAGAAAGGCACCATCCTGGTGCGTAAATGTGCTGTTTACACTTTATTTTCCCTCGTCACATTAGTGCCTTACACCTGTAAGCCTTCATTTTGCACAAATACAGGTTAAGTACCTTTCTCCAGAGTTCTACTGGAATAAGAAATCCACACAGCGTGGGTCCGAATTCCACACCTGTTATCACAAACAGATGCAGCCAGCTGCCTTTAAGTCACTTAAACGAAACGAAACTACATTTATTATTAATAAACCTCTGGGCTACCTAATTTCTCAAAAAACAGAAATTGTGCGGGGACAGCCACCAAAAACACTAGCGCCAGAAATGCCATCACAAATCACAAGTACCATAATAACAATACTGAAGTAATTCCACAAACCGAACGGATTCACACCTGAAGAAAACTAATATCTAATATGTTAGTCAACTAGATAGCAAAACAATTAAGACAAATTAAATCTAGGGATGTTTAGCGGGAACGTTACGAGTCGTTTATTGCTGGGGGTTTTATGACTGGTCATAAGAACGCAGTTTCTGCTCTGATTCCCAGTAAGCACCATAACCGTTTCATCCCCCAAGTTCCCACAAACACCAGCAGATACACGTGCAGCCACGGGACGGCTGCACTGGCGGCGCCGCCGCTACTCTCGGTTACAGTGTATCGGGGCGCCGCGTGCGCTACTTAATACGGAAATAAAGGCGGAATTTGTCGCAGAAAAGCAAATTCGGACCAAAATGGCGAAGGCGTCGCAAAGTAAGCGGCGTGGAACAAATATCGGAATATCGCGGGGGGAGAAGCGCAGCTCCGGAGCATCTGCGGGGAAAGAGGGGTCCGCAGGCGGGGCGAGAACCTTATGGAGGAGGGGGGGGGGGGAGTCTACTTTATGTGCTTTGCCACTTCAAACTGGCCAAAGTGTTAAAAGCCGGGGGGGCACCTGGGGGGAGCGCGGAGATCAATGAGAACTGTGCCGGGAAGCCGAGCAGCGGCACTTTCTGTTTACGCTGACAGGCAGCGTGGCTCCCCATCGCCCGAACCCCAGCCCCGGCACCCGCGCCGCCGAGTTATATCCCAGCCGAACCAGAACACGGAGAAAAGGGACCATCAAAGCGGACCTGGACGGGATCGGCCGCCTTTCGGGTCGCCGCCGAGACCGCGGCCGCAGGCTGTACCGCGCCCCCCTCCGCCCCGGGACTCTCCGCACCTGCCTGTTAATAAGGCGAAGCGCCGCCGATGTCGTGTGTAATGTTATTAATTTCTTACCCACACGGTGGTCCTTCTGCCCCTCCAGCGCTGTCACAGGAGAAGCGGGGAGGGGGGGGGGTTCCCTGTGTGCGCCTCTGCGCATGCGCGGACACTGCCCCCTGCCGGAGCGAGCGAGCGTGGGCGCGCGCCTTTTGAGTCGAACAGGTGGGGGAACTCGGAGTCGAACAAAAGGCTCCCAGGCCGGCACCTGCCCGAATAATCGGACCCCGTTCTTTTACTGTACGCCTCCCTACTTATAACGTACGACGAAATAACACAGATACGTGAACCTTTAATTGTTTTATGAATGAGAATGCAGTAGGTGACGCGTCTGTCCTCACTCCCTCCCCACAGGGTTTTGCGTTTGAATCCGTCACCGGCAGTTGCGTTATTATATACTCCATGATTAAATGAAAAATAAACAGTAAATCAATGAACGAAATAACTTTTTTGAGTTATCAAAACACCATCCCAATCGTTTAATGTTATAGGGTTGTGGAGACCTATCACCATCGTCGCTAATTAAAGTCTATAAAAAGAAGCTGCTTCCCACATCCTACTGAAGATGTGATTGTATTGTTGCCCAAACCATTCCGCAAGAAACAGGTGGCTGCACGCAGCGTTATTAATAATTTATGACGTCTGAGCTTCAAGTCACAAGCACATCTGCTCAGATCTTGCAATGAACTGTGTTTATAGTAGAGGATAATTGGTCCTGTAGCTCAAGTATCTCCAGTCACGCCAGCTACCGCCCAGTGATCCAATATACTGGGAGGTAGCCCCACAAAGGCAGACAGAGTCCCATGTGCTTGTCAGCCGGCTGCTTTTTTTAAATCTGTATGATCTTCTGTGAGTGACTCACTAAAATAAAGCAAACGCAGAAGGAAGCAGGCTGTCTCTGTTATTGTTGATATGACGGCTCTGTGTGTAGCATTGTAGCTCCAAACCTCCCTCTAAATCACCCATATTGTGTGTGTAGTTTGTGTGTGTATGTGTGTGGGGGGGTTTGCATAGATCACTTTTGGAGACATCATTTCAGGTCCCCATTTAGATAACCTTAATTTTATAAACATCTTTGAATGCAATCAAAAAACTAAAAATGCCAAAAGTCTTGTATTTGGGTTGGTTACTTATGGTTAAGGTTAGGGCTGGGTAGGGGTCAAGGGTGTCATGATTGGGATTAGGGTTTTTGCCATAGAAATGAATGGATGGTCCCCATTTAGATAGGTACGCGAGTCTGTGTGTGTGTGTGTCTGTCTGTGTGTGGTGTGTGTGTGCCCGACAACATCCCAGCATCCCATCCAGGATGCCCCCTGCTCTGTGCCCTATGCACCCCGGGATAGTATCCCAGATTCCAGTGACCCAGTGCCAGATGAGTGGGTGGAAGATGTATGGATTTATTTATTTGTTTGTTTATTGCTTTTAAGTTTTCTAAGTAGGCCTATCTGTGATTTATAGTCATGAGCAATATATATGTACACCCAATTGTGTGTATAAAGTGTTAACCTCAAAGAGGTCATGATTAATGGGTATAGCTACACACAGCCTCATCTATCCGACCGGCGGAATCGATGTGGTGCGATTTCACACTGCACTGTCTTCTCACGGCATTCCGCGTCAACAACATTCATTAAGAACCAGAATCTATTACCCAAATACCCCCCACTCATGCAGGGACATGTTCGTCCCTCTGGGGTGGAGGGGGGGGGGGTGTGAATAATCACATTGTTTCGTGTTAATAAATCATCTCCTGCCTGGACATTATAGATTTCCCAGAGACATATTGGATGGGTAAACTATGTGCATTCCGGAGCATTGCTGTGATTATAGTAATGAAAACTGTCTCAATTACACTGTAAGAGAAATATTGAATATCCAATATTGAATAATATAAAAAGGTGTTTTTTGGGGGCCTGAATTTAAGCTGGCACAAAACATAATTGAAAGTGATATTCAGTAGTCTTGTGTGAACCTCAACTGAATTAGTCAGACCTACAGTCAGGTTTACGGTGGTGTGAGGGCTGCAAATGAGAAGCTAGGGCCTCTCAGGGGCGCTTCAGTCCAGCCGCCGTCCCGACCCGCTCCTCAAGCTCTGCTTCATCCGACACGCAAGTCAGTTCACCTCCGCGCTGGCCCTTATAACAGCTTAATTACTGCCTCATCATCCTCTGACAAGTTCATGAATGCAGCCACTTCGCCTCCTCGCACTGGCTGTGATTTAACATCTCCTTTTCTGTGGCGCCCCCTGTCGGTTAACGGGCGGTACAACGTCCCCACCGAAAGCATTTCATTGAAACAGCTCTCACCCTCGCGTTCACCTTCGTATAATCGCGCCCTTAAGGAGACATAGCTGGCCATCGTTAGAATGTAATGTTCTGTTAATGAAGCCAGACGCGTGTTTGGGAGTGGGAGTTCGTGTTATTCGGTCTCGGACCATAAATAGCCGGATTACTGAATGTTCCTCCCCGTCGCGACAGCGATTTAGATCCGGTCCTCACGCCTCACGCACAGGCTGCTACTGCTGACAAGCGCCAGGAAATCGTCACTATTGTTTGGCAAATGCAGATTTAAAGCAGACAATCTGATCGCCACCAGGCGTCCTCTGTCCAATAGCAGCTACTGATTACAGTTTCCTTTCCATTTTATTCTGTGCTGGGTCTGCTAACTTCTGAGGTCTTACACTTTTTAAGCAGGAGTGAATGGCTCGTAAGCAGTGAATAATTTCCAAATCTTTTGCAAAACACAGTTTCCACTTCGGTTATACACGTGACATCCGTATTGCGTGTTTCTAAAGCCTTCACAGAGCAGTTACTGCAGTGACTAACTATGTTAGCCAGGAGTGAATTTACAGTCGACCACAATTAAGTCAGGTTTATTTGTCTGAGTCCTAATTCATGTTTATCACTTAAATTGATGCTCACTTTTTCCGGTGGTTGTTTGGCCCAAAGCTTCCAAACTTAATTGTTTTGAACTGATAAAATCAAAAATAAAAAATTCTTTTGCACAGATTATCTGCTTCGTTTTGTTTTAACATTTGTCGAAGGCTTCCGCCATGAAATTAGCTTCCATGTCTGAAAAGCGGGCTTAAGTGTTCTGTCTTTGTTGATAAACTGAGATGTGCATTATGTAGGAGCGTGCATTTCCGGACGCGTGTTCCGCAGAAGCGCCCCGCTGACTCCCAGCTAATTCATACCCTCATCTGACATTTTAACGCGCTAATACGGAGCCGCAGTAAATCGAGCGGCGGCCGTAAACGCGCCACGTTTAGGACGCGCTTGATAAACGATTACGCGTTGATGGGGAGCGGTTCATTTTCCTACATATTTAATTGTCTCAATTTGTATGTCATAATTCATGTGCTGTCGGGCTTGGGCAGATAGATATTCATAGGCTTTGCGGAACCACAGAGCCAGAGAATTAGACTAGGCTATGAATAAGGAAGCCAAGAGAAGGACTGGTTTCTAGAGGATATGAAAGGATTACACGTGTCCTTATCTGACCTTGGCATAACCTGCTGACGCTGACCTCCCCCCCCCACTTAACCGCAAATTACACTATGGCGATCAGGGGGGATATGACTATAACAGGAATAAGAAATATAAGAAATAGACTCTGTCCCACATGCCACGGACTTGCCATTTGCTCTGGGGCTGCTAGACCAAGCGTGGCCTTTGGAAAGTGACGGACCGCATGTGCGATCAATGAATATCACGCCCTCAGGTGAAAAAATGCTGTTCTGTATGATAGCTCAATATCAGAACCGCACCCAAGCCCATGTCAAATATACATGCGAATTACGGATAGTGAATTAAATAATTCACAGCCTATAGAGACATTTATAAACTTAGCTGGTTAAGTTGGAAATTATCTGTATAGGCAAATCAATTGTGGCATTCAGTAGGCCGATATTAACCATTATTAAATACAACTAATTATGTATTTTGTGATACAAATGTTAGTAGATTTTGCTTTGTCTAAGTTAATTTTAATTTGAGTTAAAATATAATGTTTCTGCGCACAATGCAGTGGTCAGATCAGTCATTAGCCTTTGACACTCGCACCCCTGGCTGGATCGGCACTTTCCATTTGCTGATTTATTGGACTACACACTTCCCATTAGCTGATTTATTGAACTACACACTTTCCATTAGCTGATTTACTGGGCTACAACTATTTCCATTAACTGCATGATTTATTGTTTCCAGTGTGACAGCCCCCAATAACCACAGAAAGAACGGCGTTTTAACCATCACTAGTTAATATTGCTCCGGAAAAATTGCTTTTGAGCATGTTGGAAATAAGTAAACGCCCAGTCGTAGTTCACTTTTCACTCATTGCTTGATTAATTAATGAATGAATTAATTAATTTAGAAATTAATGTTTCCATCCATCCGCTAGCTACATATCCTAGTCAGGGTCGCGTGGACGGGGGTAGTGGTGGAGCGTATCCCACAGGCTGGGGGACACCCTGGACGGGATGAAATACATTTTTTTCTAGTTGTAAAATGTTCTTTTACGCGATGGATTTTTGAGGTCGTTTGTAACCAGCAGATGGCACTGTTTACCCGTGGAAATAAATAAATGAATTAGTTTACATAGTAACGGGTCTAACTTACTAATATCATCAGCGAATTATTGTTAAACAAATGATTTCCTTGAACTGTTGCCTCATTATGATCATAAGAAAACTTAAGCTTAATATCAATGGACTACGATGCTTTGATGGAGAAAACTGACGGTAAGTTTCACGGTAATGATCTTTCAGTTAAGCGCTGACGACGAACACATTAGTTGAGAAATATATTTTGTTATAAGAATCCTTTAAAGGTTTTAGCTATTGAATAGTGGGTTTCAGAAAGTATGCGAGTTCCCATTTTAAGTTTTTGTACGATGTAATGTACTTGTATGGAAATAATAATGATTTAATGACCCCCCCCCCCCAATATTCAGACACGTCCCCCCATTCAGATGTGCTCACAATGTCCCCTCAATACATATTGTACTTACAGCCCTGGCCCCCCCCCCCCCCCCCCCCCCCCCATTCAGTAATTATTAGTTACCACCAGCAGGGACATTCAGCACTGGGGTAGGATTATGGTCACAGCTGTCCCTCGGGCTCTTGCCAATCACGTGGCAGTCCTAGCAGAAATACAGCCCCGCCTCCCAAGTCTGGTGGGGGGGGAAGAAAAGAAACAAAGAGAACAAATTAATACGTGTAAAAATAAAGACGTGGCGGATTTGGCGGCACTGTTTGTTTGAATCACTTTTCCTGGTTAATTGCCCTTTCAGCGCGACTGGCTGGCATGAAATCAGGACTAGTTGTAGCAAGTTAAGGCCAGAGGGACCAGACCTAAAATTAGCGTTTCTGAAAGTGTTTTAGAATTTTGTTTAGATGGCGATGCATGGCAGCTTTCAGGTTTTTTTGAAAGGGAATTAGCCTTACATGAGGATTAAATGACAATTTTGTTGTTGTAGCATAACATTGCTGTTTTGAAAGTGCAAAAACATATTTGCATTCTGTTATTTTTCATAAATAATGGCATGTGCCATTACGAATTTCATAATGATGAAATTCTCCTAGGGCTGGTCCACAATGTTAATACACGAAGAGCATTTCAGGTGTTCATTCGATGGCCTAATTAATCTTTTACATTAATATGTATGTTTTTAATAATACATAATGATGGCCAATAAAATGTTAGGTAGGGTAAGTCAGAAAGAAAATACGTTGCCCAGGCAACGAGGCCGCGTTGGGCACACGGCAGAGTGCGTGCGGTCATGATGCACGCATTATTAAAGCTGATTTAAGCAGGGAATCACACGTGCACTTTAATTACCTCTGCAAATGTGCTATTCAGCTCTGGCATTGTCTGGTTTATAATGCAGATAAATGCTCGTATTACTGCTATTAAAGGATAAATCTGTGAGTAGAACTGTTCGTAAACCTGATTTGTGTGTGTGTGGGGGGGGGGGGGTGTCTGAAAACCGCAAGCCCTAAAATTGGTGGTTTAATGAACCCAAAATTTGATTTCATTTACATATGTCCTGGTGCTATATATTTAATCTCCATAATATGCTTTGATTTCTATCATACATTACCCTCAGATGTGCCTATTTGATGTGTCTATGAATTGTAATTGAACATACGCATGTTTGTTCAGGATCGGTTATTATTTGTACCTAAGTTTAATCTTTACACCATCTAACTTGTTTTTGTGCCTCTGTTCTTTATTCCTAGGGCCACGTCAGTCCTCTTATGTGCATCAATACCTGAAATATGATATTTTTTTAAGCTTGATATAATTTGCCTGTTCCCTATCATTCGGCCCTGTAGCGTGGATGTGCAATTGATTCTGACAGCTGGAATTATAGCTTAGAGGTAGAACTTTAGCCAGCGAATGGACCGTACACATGACAGTCGTTAGCCCTGTCGTACGAGTGTGGGGTGGCCACACCCCATGCATACCCCGCATTTCAGAGCACTTTGCACGATATCGTTCAAACGGACGTTTAAAACAAAAGATTCCTGAAAGGGCTAATAAGCTTTGCATAAGAGCTTTGAAACAGCTAATTAATTGCTAGCAGAAGCTCGTCATGATAATCCTCCAGCAGAATTTGGTGATGTTGACTATCTGACTCAGTTCTTGCATGAGCTACAATGGAGTTCTGGAAAAACAGAGCCATTGCACGCAGAAATGCGGACTGCACTGCACTGTCACTCTCTTTTGATCACCATTATTGCCTCCGGCGTTCTCTCCACTGTGATGTAACTATGAAGATTTTTTTTCTAGAAAGAAAGAGAAAATAAAATATTTTGAAGTTTCATCAAGAGTATATGAGAAACGTATAGTGACTGCTAGCCTGTGAGAGCCTTTGGGACAATAATCCGGAGCCATAGGCAGGTTTCTGAGCCAAGGCCTACAGCAGCCGTCCCCTCTGCTCGTTAACCTCTGTGATCTATTAACATTCTTATCTCAGTGGGTATGCGTAGTGCGTGGTGTGATATATTCTTGATTTTACGTCTGCCCTTTCTCTCACTTCGAGATGTGTGCTGGAAAAATGGAAATCAGAAATGCAGCGCACGCCATCCCCCGCTGAGATGTCGGTTTGCCTTTCATCCTCTCTTTTCTTTTTTGCGGGGAGTGCTTCTAAAGTGAAACTATCGAGTCTAGCGGGTTAAAACTTTGTAAAGCTGGCTTGGTGGGAAAATAACAGTGCCTGAGGCGCGCATGTGCTCGGAGAGAGGTGTTCCTACGGGCGGAGAAGCTGCTGAAGGTCTGCTCTCCACCTCTTATGCCCAGACTGACAGGCTCACGCTAAGCAGCGGTACACTTTGCTCTGGGGACCCTTGGCGCGCATGTTGGCTGCCAAAGTAGTAGCTTTGCGACGTTATTTGGAAAGCTTGGTTTGTTATTAAAAGAAAAATGTGTTTTCTGTCAAATAAATCGCAAATAAAACCAGCAAATGTCTTCAATTCATCAGTCAGACACTGGAAATTGCAGAATATGGATAGGTCAACATCAGTTCTGAGCTGTTCTTATAAATTGAATGAAATGGTTAAAAAAAAATAAATCCATAAAGCTTCAGGCCACATCTAGTGTCTCTGTAGAAGAGCAATTGACGGTGTCGACACACAGAGGAAGTTCAAAGGCACAAAAAGAAATTGTATGAATGGACGAGGATGGTCTTAACAGCTCAAATTAGCTAGCGAGCAAGCAGGTAGCCAGCGAGTTCTTGTCTTGTCTTTTCTTACCTGCTCTTGCATCGTGATCATCCAGGAAATGGCTTTCACTGCCAATTTCCACACCATTTACGAAGAGCAGAGTTAATTTGTGTGTAGACCATATTGTTGTGACTTTGCGTTATGTACAAAATACAAAGCAAATGGCAACTTAGTGTTGGTTCTAGTTTTTCAGTCCACGATAATAGATATTCTGTGGGTATTATTATTAGTGTTTCTGCTTTATTGATGGGGTCTCGCATGCGCAGCACTTAGGGGCTGGCTTCTGGCTCCGCACAGCTCTGTACTGAATGAGCACTTACGGAAGATGGCTGCACGCCTGTTTTATTCGTGGATTGTGTTTTTCTACTCTCTGGCTGGTATTTTTGGGTTTGCAGCAGCGGCTTATAGTCAGGCTGCCAGCTGGCTGGTGTGAAACAGATCTTTACCGCGGCGACCGTTTCAGGGCCATTTTAGTGACTGGTACCATAGGGTCTGACCAAGAAATGTGATGCGCATGTCTGTCCACCCATCCAGCCTTTGTCCACCCGCTTGTCTAGAGCGACTGAGGAAATTTCATGCTTTGCAAACGTCATGTAACAGAGCACCCGGCTGTAATTGTTGACTTTGATATGTAGAAAACTGGGCCAAGCGGATGCGTCCTTACGCACAATCACGATCATAATAAACAGTGGGATGACGGATGGATGGATAAATCTATCGATCGGTCGATGGGTCTATATAGATATGCCAAAACAGGCAATGAAGCATGTGGTTGGAGGTAAAATGAATGTAGGAGGAAATCTGTTAAAAGTAATGCTACTCTCCTCTGGGGATGCAAATATGATTGTAGAAATGTTCCTCTCCAAAACAGAAACATCTGATTTGTCCCTTCTGGGAACAAAAGAGGCAGGCAGAGCCAACACAAATGTTTAGCAGGAGGCAAATGCAATCTAGCATGTATAAGCTGCACTATATACCCAAAGAGAGGGAGAGAGAGAGGGAGGGAGAGGGAGGCTGTAGTATCTGCATCGCATTAGTGCTATAACATCTGCCATGTTCTTTTCTACTTATCAGACATAGATTTAGAATGTTCAACATACATCATCAGTTAACATTAATGTTAGCAGGTACCTCTTACTTGGATTAGCACTTCCAGTATTATACTCTTATTTCTTAAAAAAAAAAAAGCAGACTTTTTAGACGGATAGTATTAGCCTGTGATACCAGTATCAGGATGTGTTCACTGATAGAGACTCTAAGCAGTAATCTGGCTAAGGGCGTCTGCCAAATGCTGTAAATGTAAATGTAGGTAAGGAGCATAGCATCTATCACAATTGAAGCGCATGCTTTTGGTCTGAACGCTAAGCTATTTTAGAGGTACAAAAGCTAAACAAGATATTTCATACAGACTGGCATATTATGTATGCAAAAGTTAAACAAACAAGCAAATGAATGAAGACCCTGGTTTCGTGCCGTGCTGGGTGATGGCCGGGAGATAGCTCAGTCTGATTTTGTTATTGTCTTCTTGATTCAATGTGCCGTGAATGATGTTGGCATCTTCTTTCCCCCTTAAATCTGTTTCTGATAGTCAATGCACCGTTACTCAACCGTCATGGGCCTCAACCCTCAGCCCAATCACCAGGGAACAATGAGAGTGATGTGCCTTGGTCTGCAGTCAGAAAGTAGCTTACATCGCTAAGGAATTCCCTTGGTTCTTCAGGTAGTATGTCCTGACAGAGATCTACATACGTCTGATGGAAACTCGCTCGTCGTCACCAGCCCACTTGTGGGGGATGTGGTCGATAGCTACCGGCTCCTTCATTTACGCATTAATCGACAAAAATTTACACCTATTGTGTGAAGATCCACTCTATTTGTGACTTGAGTGTCCTTCTACCTCGCTACCATCATGCATGTATGTTGATCCTGTGCTACACTAAATGTATTTATTCATGTTTTCTCATGCGGGGGCACTTTCCAGCAAATTCCAACAATGCTGTTATACATGTTCGGATCTTTGACGAATGGTTGGCATCTTCGTCCACCTCTTTAGCCAGCTCGTGTTTTAATACGACAAGCTTCGTTAATGAAATTACCGATCGTGTCTACCAAACATGCGCCATTTGTTCTCCAAATGCTTGCAAATGCTTGTCTATAACAAAATTAATTTAGTGGCCACAAAATTGTAGTCATTGCGCTGTGGTAATTGAAATAGATTACAGATGTACGGTGTGAGGGCTGCTCGTTAGCGCTGACCTCATGTAATTGTTATATCCATTTGTGAAATACAAAATGGATGTCAGGCATCTTTGGACTGCGCTTACAAACAGCTGCATTCTTTCTCATTCTCTTACTCCCCTGGGCATTTTGAAAGGACTCGAAGTTGCTGATTGGCCTGGATAACATGGTGACAACATGATCGCCGCATGTCTTAAAGCCTCCGAGTAATTATTCATGAGTCTTGACCTTATCCATCGCTCAGTGTTTGGGAATATATATTTCTGTATCACACACTCCAACCCACAAACTCTCTGCAAAGTCAGGGCGACTGTGCTTAAAATGGCAGGTATTTGGCTGTTTCGTTGTCACTGGCATCATTACACGTGAACTTTGTTTCTTTTACACGCACTGTATTTAGTGTTATAACTGCTTTCATTTTCCTCAGATGTTTTTGCTCACCACTGACAAATGCATTAGGTGTAATTTGTTATCCAGAAACACACCTCTTTTGTTTTTGTCCTGTGCAAGAAATGATGGCAGGATCACGTGAGCAGACAACACAGCGATGCTGTAGTTAATGGCGCACCAGCTTGTTGTGCCCTGCGTAGCTAGCCGTGGCCGTGTCCTGCATAGCTAGCCATGGTGTGCCCTGCGTAGCTAGCCGTGGCCGTGCCCTGTGTAGCTAGCCGTGGCCGTGTCCTGCATAGCTAGCCGTGGTGTGCCCTGCGTAGCTAGCCGTGGCCGTGCCCTGCGTAGCTAGCCGTGGCCATGTCCTGCGTAGCTAGCCGTGGCCGTGTCCTGCATAGCTAGCCGTGGCCGTGTCCTGCGTAGCTAGCCGTGGCCGTGTCCTGCGTAGCTAGCAGTGGCCGTGCCCTGCGTAGCTAGCCGTGGCCGTGCCCTGCGTAGCTAGCCATGGTGTGCCCTGCGTAGCTAGCCGTGGCCGTGCCCTGCGTAGCTAGCCGTGGCCGTGTCCTGCGTAGCTAGCCGTGACCGTGTCCTGCGTAGCTAGCCGTGGCCGTGCCCTGCGTAGCTAGCCGTGGCCGTGCCCTGCGTAGCGAGCCGTGGCGTGCCCTGCGCCATTGCTTCCTTATAACTCTTATAACAATAAGTTAATTGTCGACATGTGCTGTTGTGCGTTTCCAAAATCAACTTTGAGGGATGGTATTTTCGCTAACACTTAAAGTAGATCTGTGTTAGTTTGTGTGTTTGCTCAGTGCCTGGACTCCCCTGTGTTGTATCCACGAGGGCCTTCACCCTTTCAGGATGGTCTCTCTCCAGCACTTTTGTGTCTTTGAGGTAGTTCACAGTTCTCTGGGTGGCTTTCCGTCTGGTAGGGGGCCCTGGACAGGTCTGCATATTGACCGCATCTGTGAACATAACAGCCAGACTGAGAAGGACCTGTTTGGCTTCATATACAAGAATAAAGTATTACACAGTTATACTCATTTTGGTTAACAAATGTATTAATTTACTGCAGACTTATCAAGCTGTGCTGACACATTAGGAATCCCGTGAGCTGTTTCCTTAAGTAAAATACTCACTGCGGATTTTAACAGTTCTTTCTCACCAAAGAAAACCTGAATAGGCTATGACTGACACCATGGCGAAAAAATAAATCAGAAGAATAGGTGTACGGGTGTGTTGCATATTGGCAGCTCCTTAATTGATTTAAATGACCTCGTTTTGCCGTGTGTATGTGACATTAACTTGGTTGTTTTTGAAATGTACCATGTGCAGTGCAACACGGGCAGAGTGGAGACATTCGGCTGTAATTGTTGCAGACCACGGGGAGTGTGATCATTACGGCTGATTTTATGCACATATTTAAATGTTCGTATTCAAAATCTTTAATTAAAATATTTAATTGAGAGATTTTGGTTTGATAATTAAAAAGGTTGCTTGTTTATTCATGTCTCTTAAAGGTTAATGAATGTACTTTATTGCACGGTATAATGAAGAGTACAGTGAAATCCTTCTGTCGAGGTTAAAAATAACACAAACAGCATTGTGGGCGCTATACTCGGAAGGATCGGTAATGAATTGGTCGCGGTTTCAAATAAAAATGAATCACTGTACGCGCTAATTACCGTAATGTTCTGGCCGTTCCATCTAATGCATTGTAACATTTTATGCCATTTTCTTGACTTTCCCTGCATTAAAATACCTGTGTTCCATCCGAATGAAAAGATTTGCCGGCATGTAACCACATTAAAAGCATTAATTGGCTCAACACTGTTGGGCTTAACTAGGGCTTGGCTGTCTGACGTATTATAAATGGCTTGTCCTAAAACTCTAATATTTCATTTCCTTTATTTTTTTTTATAGTGGATATGAAAAAAAAAAGTCAGGGAATACTCAGTTACCCTTTTTTTTAGAACCATAAGTGGAGGAATATTAACTTTAAAAAAAGTTACAAAACGAGACGCATGCGATGCTGATTGTACATTAGCCAAATAGATAAAAAAAAAAGCTCATTCTCGAGTGCTGACAGGTACATAAAAGCTGATAATATAAACGTAGAGCCGGAATAAAGCTACAGTGTTACTCCGTCACTGTATATTTATTGCCCCATTAAAGAGGCGAACTGCTTCATCTGTCTTTTTCCAAGATGCACGGCCTGTGCAGGGTTTCCACTAAGAACCCCCCGCGCCCCCCTGCACGTTAGGCTGTGTTTGCATTAGACATTTAAGATGCAGGTTGGCTCATCCTCGACCTGCTCTCTTTGGCTGTCTGTTCTCTCGTCATTAGTGTGCTGTTATGGCCCAGTGCTACAGCATTATGGAAATATATTAATGCCCCACACCTTTATTAAATGCACTTATTAAGAATTATGACGATGCTGTGCTTGTTTTGCATGGTCCTATCCTTGTATATTTGATGTTCACTCATTCAGTTCAATATGTGTAAGATTCCCCTTATTCACTCCCGGTTAGAAGTCGGGCCGTTTTCTCTATTCTTTCGAAAGTCCAATTTTCTGAAATTACTCATGGTTATAGCCCGAAAATCCAGGCCCAAAAAGAAGTTAAGGTATAAGACAGTCACTGGATATTTTTTATGGTCAAAAATTATTTTTAGTTTAGTTTTACATAAACATTTAAATTTTTTTTTGCTGCCTATCGAATAGTATGTGAGCTGATGAAGCAAACGACACCCCCAAATCAAAGTCGAGACCCTGGAGGAAGTTCTGTTTGCCCTGAGGAGCCCAGCTCCCCCGAGTGGCATCTGAAGCAATCCAGCAACATGGTTCTCTGAAGATTCCACTGCTGGAACTGGGCAGGGTGGGCAGCCCAGTTTGACGTGCCAGCATGCCTCATTGAGAACTTTTTGGACGGCACCACACCACTCCACACCACACCGCACCGCTCGGCCATCTGTTGGCCCTGATCCGCTCTCTGCTCGGCGCAGAGGCAGCTGTGAAGGTCAGCAGGCCCTTCTTATGTCACTGGCTTGGCACTCGCCCGGCAAACCCCGTCTCGCCAGACCCAGGAGTGTGAACCACGTGCTCCTCTCCCATTGGCGCACGGAGTTCCTTTGTTTTGGTGGGACGCAGGCGAGTGGCTCTTGGAAGCCCAGTCTCGGAAAAGTGGCGGGCAGGACTGCATGGACGCGTGGACCCAGAACCTTGAAAGGACATTCCTGAAAAGGCCAAAGGAAAAGCCGACAGCGGATCCTGTGGCCGCACATAATGCCCCATTGTGTCCTTCCTCCTGGGGTAATCGTAAGGAGAGGTGCTGATTCCCTGACAAGCTTCTCTTTTAAGATGATGATTCCTGGAGTGCCCTTACACCACAACTGATTTTGGAGATGACAGCGGATAAAGTCATTGTCACAAGGATCCTATTTTGCCCCCCCCCCCCTGCCCCCCACCCATCAAATGATCATGAGGACGCCCAGCTCCAGTTCACACATTGCCATCCAATGATAGCTTACCGTCACCCTGCTTGGAGCCCAATAGTCCAGTGGATTTTTTCCCCTGAATATTGACCATCTCATTTCAGGACCAGACCACTACCTATGGGCATGCCGAGTTTGCAGGGTTGCACCTTGAAAGGGTGTGGAAGACACCTCTCACGTGTGGAGAGTTTCACGGGAGCCTGTGTTCCGTTAACCGCTCCGCATCTTCGCAGAGGGCCTGCCAGCCCGGGCTGCCATTTTCCTTTCAGGGGGTGACTCCGAAACTGTGCAGCCCGTGCCTTTGGGGCATCCTGTCACTCCGTGTGACCTCGCTGTCCCCGAGGCCTGCAGACATGTTGTGTCCTCGGGCCATCACAGAGACGCAGGTCGGCATTTCTCCTCACAACATGACATATTGACTTTGTTAGCCATTAATGAAACACTGAGCTTATGTTTCTGTGGGGGCACTTGGATTTTATTGGATGACGTAATAGTAATACCCACCAATTTTTACAAACAGGTAGAGATTTTTTTTCTCCATAAGTGATATTATCAGCAGTCACGCCGTACTCTTTTTGTATTTGTGGTGTGTGAACCATTTTCTAATATAATGTCTAGAGCTGAACTCGGGCTGTGGGAGAGTCAGGGGATGCCAAGTTTGCATCTACTCTCACTATATTTGAATGAGCTTTTTATATTACAGTTAACTTGGACCAGATGGCCGAGGGAATCACACTGTGAAACACACCGACGCTGTGTAGTCGGCGGCAACATACTCCAGTCGCGAGGTCTCCGCGCTTTCGAGAAGTTTCCAGCGAACGGCCAAGTGTGAACGGCACGTTTCTCTCCTCGCCTTTTTGTCATTATCTGAAATCTCCGACGCTTATTAAAGTAACACAAACAAAGCATGTTCATGTTACCCCATGCTTACTGTGGCACTTGGGAACTTTCCCTCTAACTAACTTCTTCCCCCCCCCGTTTTACAGCAGCGTGCTGTTATGTACAAATAGCGTGCATTTTGGAGCGCTGTGTACAGACAGGCAGCGTCGCGCCAGGCCTGGAGCCTTAACTTAGATTATTTAGCATAGCTGTGAAAATGAGAAGCATCCCCAAACAGCAAGCGCTGTTATGTGCAATTTTCATTCTATCAACCTTCTACTAAGACGTCTATTGTGGAATATTACTGCCATGCTTAAGCGATTTGCACAGGACACCATTACTCAATCTTACATGGCTAATACACACGTGCTGTACTGTCTCTTCAATAAATATTACCACGTCGCATGTGGAAGTGCTTTCATGTGACATGCGATTTGTTTTCAGTGCATTTAAGATATGATAGATGTTTTATTCTGATAGTGGAAGTTTTGCTGTTTGGGTTACATAAATAAATCTAGGCTAACCAATTGTGATTTAGATGGATTCACATGGAGAGCTGACTGTTACCTGGGCTAAGACTGTAGCTTGTTCTGCTGAGAGAGGTGGCCAATCTGTGCCTGGTTGATGGAGCTGGAAAGTGCTGCCCCAGGTGCTGTCCTGGAATATTTTGCCCTGGTTTCCTGAACCTCGGGAAGTTTCTGAAGCTTAATACCCTGCAGTTTTCTTTAAAGACTATATCTGACTTTTTGTTAATTGAGAACGAGGTGCGGGCTAATTCATCCCAACTCTTCACGTTCCCCCGGCCGCTTGGCCTGCAAAGGATGAGCCTGACGAGCTGAGCAGTGCGTCGTGCTTGACTGCAAAGTCTTAGTTTGAAGAGCTCTTTCGATTCTGCTCTTTGGATACCAGGTTTCCATTGCCAACCATTGACCTTTGACCGCTGGCCTGCATTGCCTTGCTCTTTGACTTTGTAGACTAGATGCTGAACCTTCTGTTTCTCCACACGGACGATGTCCTGCTCTCAGTCCTACTGGCATCTCACTATGGAATGGTTGCACAATATCACTCAGTTGTCTAATGCTGGGAAGTGAATAGATCCTGAATCATCCCCCTTCCTTTAACATAACACCAGCCTCTTCTTTGCAGCCATATTAACTATAATTACAAGCAAGCAGGCATGACCAACATTTTTATATATGACCTTAAACATGCTTTGATGTTCTTTGCTCAATTAACACATCAACAACACGTGTGGAGGCCTGAATCTCCATGTCTCTTTTTTTCTTAGTTTTTTATATTTTCATGTGGTACCTATGTATTTTTTTCTGATTTTCGTACAGACATCTTTCTTACAGGAGTATTTACTAGGCTTGAGAAGTCCCCAGAATAAGAGAACTCTCTCTTCTCCGAATGGTTAATGTCGTAAACAGTCAAACTAGACTATCGCATGAAAAATCTGCTGCGTCTGACAAATGGTTTCTCTTAAAAGGGACCTTAAGGTACAGTAAGGCTATGGCCCTGTCAACACAGTTCTGAAAAATAAACCTGCATCCTCAGTATATAAACCCTAGCTCACCACATGTCTAACTTATCTATATAGTTTTACTTATCTAAAGGCTTAACAGTAAACTGCAAGACCCACAAGTACACTCAAGCTGTTGTGGCATTGACAAATGCATATTATAAAATAACGTCTATTATAAAATGTAATATAATATTCTCTATAAGGTTATAAATATTTACCCTGAAGATTTTTTGGTCTTTTTCATTACTGTAGTAGCCTGTAGCTTTTTTGTTTTAAAAGTAATTGAGTTCTTGTCTTACAGAAATGCCTTTTTTATTTACACTTACAGACTGTTGTCCTGCGTGTCTGTATGCGTCTATGACATTCCTCTGCATGTTTCTCATTTGCATTATGGTGTGTATGATTTATGATTATGGTTATGCCTTAGCTAATTAAGTTTCTCTTTAATGTGAGCTGTGTGCCTACTAGTGGCTTTTTTCTGGCATAGGCTTAGGTGTTCTTGACAACCTGTCATGGGATAGGATGGTCTGAAAATTATTATTAACGTCAACCAATTTGTTTCCATTTTTTGAAATTCTGTCAGTTTTTTTAATGCAGTTTCATATTCCGAATAGCGTCTGATATTCTGAAGTGAATGAAATAAAGCAGGCATGTTTATTTATCGATAGCTAAAAATTACTGCTTTGTGATGCACGGTAGTCTTCAGTTCTTACTATGTGCTTAAAAAAAAATATATATATATAATCGTACTGTCAAGGGCACAATATTATTGTAAAATAATTTGTTTTAAGAATCATTATGGAGTGTAAAATGAAAATGTCATGCCACAATATTGTTTAGCTAGCAATAAGGTACTGAAATTTGTTATTTTTAGATTGAAAGGGGGGTGCGTGGATATTATGAGCACCACATGGAATAAAGGATTGATATTCAGTCGTGCAATTTATTCTGTGTTTATCACACACAGCTGCAGAAGACAAGTTACAATCCCTGATTCGGTTTTGATTAGAATTTCATTTCTTATGGGTGAATGCTTGAAAACCTGAAGGAATCCACGCATTGGCCCCATCCTGAATGGTGTCACCATCCACGGCTGGCTCTGCTAAGGGGACCTTCCATGTAGAGCTGTTTTGGTGGGGTCTGAAGCTCGGAGGTGTGATTAGAAGGGCAGTGTGGTGAGTGCGTACTTCCCTGGGGTGAATTTAATCAGCGATTTGGATGGTTTGGGGAATTTGGTCGCCTTGGTCAGGAACAAATAGCTACAGCTCCACCAACTGCTGACTGCTAGTAACTGAGGGGAGGAACAGGGTTAGAATTCAGGGGGAAACGCATCCTGAGAGCAGCCATGGGTAGACGTGTCCTGAGAACAGCCTTGGGAAGACGCGTTGCGAGAGCAGGCATGTGGAGACGTGTCCCGAGAGCAGGGATGTGGAGACGCGTCCCGAGAGCAGACATGGGGAGACGCATCCAAAGAGCATGCATGGGGAGACACGTCCCGAGAGCAGGCATGGGGAGACGCGTCCCGAGAGCAGGCATGGGGAGACGTGTCCCGAGAGCAGGCATCGGGAGACGTGTCCTGAGAGCAGGGATGTGGAGACGTGTCCCGAGAGCAGCCAGGGGGAGATGCGTCCCGAGAGCAGCTATGGGGAGACGTGTCCCGAGAGCAGCCAGGGGGAGACGCGTCCCGAGAGCAGGCAGAAGGAGACGTGTCCCGAGAGCAGCCTGGGGGAGACGTGTCCCGAGAGCAGCCAGGGGGAGACGTGTCCCGAGAGCATCCAGGGGGAGACGTGTCCCGAGAGCAGGCATGGGAAGACGCGTCCCGAGAGCAGCCTGGGGGAGACCCGTCGTGAGAGCAGCCTGGGGGAGACACGTCTTGAGAGCAGCCAGGGGGAGACGCGTCCCGAGAGCAGGCATGGGAAGATGCGTCCCGAGAGCTGGCTTGGGGAGACTTCTCTGGCTTCAGCAGAGCTCCACAAATGGCTGGAAAAGTAAATGAAGTCCTGCTTGCTTTGAGCTAGATCCTGTCATTTCAGGAGTGTTCTTCTTTACACAGCAATTTCAGAACTAATCTGGTCCAAACATAGCTGCTCTGGATCAGGCATTATAACAAAATATAGTGCATTGAACACCTTGGATGCTTAATTGGCTTTGACCCTCTTTCTCCAAGTTTGCATCCCTCCTTACTAGAGTCATCCAGTTGGTTTTCGAGGCCCCCGTTCATGTTCCATATGAAATGCGGCTATAGCTCATAAGGCAGGACAGAACCGGCACTGGATCTCCAGGACATCAGGGTCACCTTTCAGTCTCACATGCTCTCCCAGTTTGCAGAGGAGAGCTCAGTCACATTGCGTTCTAAGACCGGCCTCTTAATCATAAAATATTCTAATCACACAATGAACTAAAATCAAGTGGCCAATTTCCTACATCTTCATCCCCCACCCAACCCAACCCTTCCAAAGCCTTCACACACGATCATAGAGGTTTTAGAGTTCAACCATCACCATAAACACCATAAATCTAGTGGCCTGTTATTTTCTGCCAGTGTTTATCTCGAACACTCTGGAACTGTTAGTAAACATGCGTTCTCTCAAGGTGATTAAGAGTGAATTAAAGACTACCCTTTCGTCAAATGTGCCTCATATAGTGGTTTCTTTAATGAACCTAAAGGAGGGTACGATTGATTAAAGTGATTTTTGTTAACAAAACAACGAGGCGCTTAGTTCTGCTTTGATGGATTATGGTTGTATGTGACTTTAGGACTCAGGAGATAGGCAGGGAGCAGACGAAGGCTTCTGTGCTGACACCAGCTCCATGCTGGTATGGCTACGAAGCCTTATGTAAAGGCTGTACTGCCATCTAGTGCGGGAGGAAGGTGTTCCTTTTGGCCTGCAGCCCCGCGTGCAGGCAGTGTGCAGAACCTTCTTTGGCCTGCCAAGAGGCACTGAAAGGATTTTTCCTTGGTTTTCTACTAAAAGTATAAAAACATGACGGACATGGTGAGTTTCCACATTTGATCATGTCCAGCTGACTTGAGGATCTTCAGCCTGGGGGTTGCTTACCTAAAGAGCCTGGAGACATTCTTCTCTGACCAACCAGCAGAACCAGAGAAACCAGTTACTCTGTTATAGCTGTGGTGTCCCTATAGTGCTGATGCAAAATTAAAACCTAAGAAAAGTCGAACATGTCTGAAATCACTGGCCCAAAAAAAAAGAACAATGTTAGAAACTCATTCACAGCGTGTGAGAGTTGAGATTTAAATTCAGTCCAGCTCGGCCTTGTGAGCTGTGGTCTTCAGGAATGTTAATGTGTATATAGCGAAGCCGTCTGAGCTATTTTAAGATGTCCTTATTTCTATTTTTTCCTGTTTATTAGATTCCACTTCTCATAAAACATCTTAATTAAAATGGCTCAAGACCTCGGATGGTCTTAAATTACTACCGGTTTTGTCGCTGTAATCCTACATGTGTATCTATTTAGTTCCCCCGTTGACGGTTAAGAATTCTGTCACTGATTAGGAATTCTTAGATTCTCTTTGCTTCCCAGATCGCGTCCCTAGCATATAACCGCCTGACGGCGCGTTTATGGTGAAAGCGCTTGCACGCCGCTGCGTTCCTCTCCCCGTCCTCCCGCACGCTGTCGCTGGTGGCAGACCGTCTCGCCAGGTCCACCTCCTCCTACTTTAATGGCTTTAATTCTCCGCAGAGCGCGATGGAGTTCATTAGAAAGATCTACAGCACTCTGGCTGGGAAGCGCTGGTGTTGGAGTCACCAAAGGTCAGCTGCACATTTCTTCTTCTCCCCGTTCTCCACCACGTTCTGATTATGACTGCTGGACTTGGCCCAGCAGTTACAAGAAGCAGATTCTCACAGGCCCAGTTTGGGTGCAGTGGGCTGGGGGGCAGTCTGTGCTCTTTGGCCGGTCTGTGATGCATCCTCTCTGCAGCCGCGGGACAGCTTACGTCATCCATCCCAGGCCTGCACCCAGCCATCGCAGCTCCGGCGCGGGCCGGAAAGGCCCCAGGGGACAATTCTAAAAGCCCCCCCCCCCCCGGAGCTCAGTGGGGCCTCTGCCCAGTTGGTGAACTGTGAAAGGGGCCTTCCAGCTTGCCTGGAGGAGAGCTCTGCGAAGCGGCCCTGTGCCGCGTGCTGGGAATGCGATGCTATCACCTTTATCTGGGCACTTTCCCCGTGCTGATCCGGCCTGTCATTAGTGCCTACTGGGAACGGTGCGTGCGATTTTCCACGTCCCTCTCCCCCATCCCCTCCGCCTCATGACCCCCGCCTACACTGCGTAAGGAGCGCCAACGAGCCGGCCACTCTCGCCTCCTCACCTCGGACCTGGAAAGGGGTTAGTGGGTGGAGCTTGTTCTGCGGTATTCAGGCCCCAGGTAAGAAGACACATCGGCTAATCTCTTTCTGAAATGTGTTTGAAAAATATAACTTTCTAGCCTGATAATCCCTGCAGGGCTCTCGGCTTCCTTTTGGATCGACACTTTCGTACATCTCAGATACTCCTACTCCTAGATCCATCTCGTACAGAGTTGTCCCAGGAAGCACAGGACACAAGGCAGGGGACACCCTGGATTTTTAAAATAATTACACAAGCTGAACAGCACAAGGGAATATTTATGCACCTCTCCGATTCGTATTGATCCTGCCTATTAATACCCTGTGTTTCTAGGCCCAGGGGAGTTTGTAATAGCTGCCCAGAGGTTTGGTCACGTGACTCCCATGGAGGTGGGCATCCTGTTCCACCTGGTAGACCTGTCCATCCCTCGTGGGTGTGTATGTGCGATGAAATAGCTGAGAAAGCCGTATCTGCCAGAACATTTTATTTTTAACTTGTTAAAAATTCCTAAGGGAATTTGTTTGTTTTCCAGTTGAATTGTACAGGTCATGGGTCACATTAAAGGTGAGAAGTTTTGAAATGATTTATTGTGTTTTTTTCTTTACATCACAAAACCTGGCAGTTTAACAGAGATGTGTACACTCTTTATATATATTAGTTTTATGTATAAAGCTTCAAATATTTTTACCCCCCCCCCCCCCCCAAACAGTCTCACACAAGTGGTTGTTGTTTGTTGTGTGACTCACCGGTTCGTTTTGGTTCAGGCTGCTTAGCTAGCAGCTTTGCTATTTTAAGGCTGTGCAGCGGGGTGACTTCCTGTGTCGATCCCTGGACCTGGCCTGTTACCTCAGCGGCCAGCAAACATAAAAGAAGGCTTGCATTGTGGACGTCGCCCAGTGAGCGTCACCGTCGCAAGGTTAGCGTGCGTAGGGCCTTGTGTTTGCCTTGGCGAAGCTCGGACCATTACACTGATCCCCAAGCTGCCGGTGGAGCCTCTCCTTAGGGAAGAAATCATTTTGGAAATGGTCTGGATGATCAAAAGATCCGCCGTGGCCGGCCCAGATGCAGAGGATAAGGGCACTCACCAGCCGAGCGATCAGCTTTTTCTGTTTGCGAAGGAAACGAAGACAGTAAAAATAGCTACTACCGCACAGGGCTCGCTTTAGCAGCATCGGAACCATCCTGCGTAATTACTCTTATAATATGTACCTGATTATTATGTCTTTGCAACGCTATACTTTAATAGGCGCTGACCCTGATTGGAGATGTGAAAGATAATTGTTCCCATCGCCGTTGGGATGGCACCCCCCCTCCCCCCCCAAATCTTGGCATGTCACGTGATGCTGAGAAGATGGTAGGACAGTGAGGCCTGATTATTTCCACCGTGCTGCGCTGGCGCCTTGGCGTCGAGCAGGTCGCCCCCTGGAGGAGGAGGTCCTGCCCTTCAAGCTGGGTGAGATTCTTAGACAGGTAAGTACCCCCTGGGGCCACGAGACCTTCTGGGGGCTGCGGTGCATGTGGCGGCTTCATTTTTGTTTGTTTATCTTTGAAGAATCAGTGCTGGGCTCATGGGGGGGGGGGGTGTTAATTAATCAATATAAATTTGCGTTCAAGTTAAATTAGCAATGTAAGTAGCATTTTAAGTTGAGTATTTTCTCCACTGCATTTTGCACTTTTTTTTTTCGTAGATGCATTTTTAGTGGATATAAAACAAACCTTGACTTAGAAATCTCACTGTTAGAGTTTAATGTAGGTCCCAAGTACCTTTTTTGTTTACCAGAACCATTTCTGCTTTCTGTCTCTGGGCTGAGTCCGTGTCGGGTCGCGGCTCCAGGAAGCCAGAGCTGTGAGGAAGCGCGGCAGGCCCGGCCCCCGGCTGCTGGCAGAAAGGGGAGGTCTGCCGGTCAGAAGGCGGCCGGGAGCCGGCGGGCGTCAGCGTGCGAGTGCCCCTGTCGGCCGGGACGGGCCTCGTGGCCACATTCTGAGGGGGGGTTAGCCCGCTTTGGTGAGAGCGGTACCAGGAAAGTGTCTGCAGGGACGCCGTCTCAAACCAAGAGGCAGGAGCCGTAGCTCCCATGCGAGCAGCAGCCTGCCACGACTTTTGTTTTTTTTTATATGAAAAATGACGGAGTGGGATGAAAACACTGGAGGAAGGAAAAAGAGCGATTATAGCGAGAGGCTGCCAGCCCCCGGCCAAGGGAGAGCGGCCCCCGCGGCCGAGGGAGAGCGCCCCCCGCGAGCCTGGCCCTCCAGAGCAGGCCTGCATGCAGACGCCGGTCCTGCCACAATGACTCGCTTTGGGCTGCGGTCTGGCCTCTGCGACTGTGAGCCTGCCCCTCTCCCCCCCTCCCCCCCATTGCCGTGGGGGTGGGCGCTCACCAGCCACTGTAAGTCTGTGGGGGCTCAGCGGGGGGGCCTGGTAGTACTCAGATGACGCCGAACAGGTGGCTTGGTGCCAAAGTGGGGGCCCACAGGGAGGCGACAGGTACCTGCAGCATGGGGAGGGGGGGTGAATGCAGAGCTAACTGCTTGCCTACCTGATTAACACCTGGCTTCAGCACTAGGCAGGCTCAGACATGGCCCCATGATTCTAACACTCTGCAGAACGTGGTCGCAGAGCTCCCCAGGGCCCGGGGGTGCAGTGGAGGCATGGAACACGACACTTGGAGACCAGAGCTGGTTTTAATTCTTGGCACTTTTTGTTAACTCATCAGGAAAAAAAAAAAAATAAACTGCAGGGAAAGTTTGGTCGGGCTGACGCTCACTCACGCCCAACTGCAACTGGGCTATAAATGACGGCGTGTGAATGTGGAATTGTTTCAAATACCACACATTACTGATTGGCAAGCACCTCTGTATAATTAAAGACCTTCGTGTGTAATTAAATGGTGTTTCTGCGCGGGTCCCCAAAGTTTATCCCAAGTTACAAATCCCTAGTTTAAACCCAGTCAAAATGACTAAGAGGATTATGCACGTAAAGGGAATTTTTCACAATGGAATTTCAATACGAATTTGACTCAACGGATACATCAGATTCGCAGCAGGACACTTAGAAAGACGGCGCTAATTCTCTAGAGTGGGCTTTGTCTGCCTTTAAAATGCACAAACACTCATGTGTCAGCCCTCTTCCTGCGCCCTTGACAGCAGGCCATTGTCATAACGATCTCACTTCCTGTCTCTGCTGCGTTCCTCATAGGGCAACAGGTTGGCAACAGCCAATCACGATCCACCCTTATCCAGGTAGCTGAGCCCACCGCTTGGCCCAGGGCTCAGGTGCTGGAGGTGGATCAGGGCCCTTTGTGTGCGAGGTACCCGCCCCCCCCCCACAGCCCTCTCCGTGTTCGTACCCGGGGCTTATGAAGAGAAGGTAACACAAAGCCGACCCCATTGCCTTCAGAAGGCCCCTTCTCACAGCAGCGGGGGGGTGGGCTTGTGCCATGGCAGCCTTTGTGTGGGGGCTCTTTTGTACCTGTCAGTGATCACAGGCGTCAGAGGGGGCGCCTGTTCTCCGCTTGGCTCCAGACAGGTCAGAGAAGAGGTAGTACCCCCACGACACCCTTAATTACACCTGTCAGCCCTGCATACCTCGACACCCAGCACAGGTTTTCAGATAAGACATAATTGATGAGTTTGAAATGTTGTGATAGCTTTGATTTTCCCCCGTTTTAATGTCTCCTTTTTCCCGATCCCCCAGGCAATTTATATATATTTTTTTCCCCTTAGTGATTCTTCTTGTCATGATTCTGAACCTGCTCCCACCCTCCCCCCTCCAACCCCCAACCACCAACCACCCTGACCCGGTGCGAATGCACATGCAGAACCAAAGACTCCCAGGATCGTTCATGTTCGTAGGGGGGTTGATGTACAAGGAAGCCTTTGACTGCTTTGGGTGTGTTATGACAGCTTCTTTGGGTCTCACAGGGGTCAGTCTCTGCAGCAGGTAGGACGAGGTTACGGGGGCAGAGGTCTGTCTGTGCGACTTGCTTTACATGAGAGAACATCAGTGCATCACCTTCATATCACCTATTCCCACTGCAGTGTATCACAGGACAATGCGTGTAAATGCAGCTTTCAGGTACATACATGTAACCTGGTCCTCATGTGCATGTCACTGCATGGCCATGCTGTCCAACAAGGTACTTTCTGCCATGGGCCACTGCAATTACCCTGAGCCCTCCCAGGTAGAGCAACCGATTGGATAATAATTACTCATAACGAGCCACCAAAGAGGGGCTTAAGACAGCACACTATGTACAAAACATTTTGATTGAAGTGACCATACGAGCCTCAATTCGCTCAGCCCGCTACCTTAATGGTTCGCCTGAAAGAACCGTCCACACATGCAAGCCATTAAGGGCCGCTGACCCCTCGTCGCCTACGTGCCTGACACCGCGGGAGGAAGTCGGCCCCGGGATGAGAGTGTGTGGATCCTACCCCTCAGCCCGCAGCTGTCGAGAAGCTACTCAGTGTCCTGTGGAAACAGAATTAAATATTGGGCTGAAATATTAGAAATGCCTTGAAGTAGTGTTGGGCAGCACAAAATTGGTCATTTTTGAAAAAGCAAAACACAAAGTTCATATTTTCCTGTCGCCTCCAATCATGCTCAAGCCAGTGAAGGTTTTTCATGCCGATGCGAGTCGCGAGAGGGGACATATGGCTTGGATTAGCGCTAAAACAGTAGCCGGACGATGGTGCGATTGTGCGGGGGCTTTAATTAGCCTTGCAAAATCCAGCTCCGGCGGTGATAAAAATTCTCAATTCTTTGGCTAACTTCAGGCAGCCTGACATGTGCACATCTCTCCGGGTGCTTGGGAGCCGCTGTAATGATACGTCTCTGCGCTATTTCTGTGTGGTCTCCGCCTCGCTCTCTTCACCCCGCGTTTGGGTTGTTTATTACTCCTCTGGAGCTGGGGGGGGGGGGGGGGGGGGGGGTTGGGGGGCGGGGTCGTTGCCACAGGTGTGT